>JACMZG010000358.1:25223-32723 GCA_018340805.1 Microvelia longipes | reverse complement strand
CGATTTCACGTTACTATTTAACTCTCTTTCAAAGTTCTTTTCATTCCCTCACGGTACTTGTTTTGCTATCGGACTTCACACAAGTATTTAGCCTTAGATGGAGTTTACCACCAATTTGGACTGCATTCTCAAACAATCCGACTCATAGGAAGCATCAATAATAGTTTCAAACACTCCAACGGGCCTACACCCTCTATGGACAAACATCACAATCAAGTGATTTGGAGTATCATCTTCAATTAAAACGCAACCTTTACACCCATTCCCATATCAAGATACAGGATTCGGTGCTGGGCTAATTCCCGGTCGTTCGCCACTACTGGGGGAAATCCTTGTTGTTTTTTTCCTCCGCTTATGATATGCTTAAGTTCAGCGGGTAATCTCGTCTGATCTGAGGTCGGTAATAAATCAAATATGCATAATGAATGTCCTTAAATAAATTGATTATTTACTCTTACTAACGTATCACTAGAGCACAACTCATAAAGCCGTGGCTCCAGCTAATTAAAACCGAAAGTATTTAATAATCCGAACATTCCACATACCGATTTGTTAAAAACGCAATAAATTACGAATTCAACATAACTCTATGGTTCTCATAGAGGTGTACGAATACACTATCACCTTAAAGGGCATTTCGACAAAATAAACGCCAAAAGTGAACCCCAAAACATTACTATTGAACGTAATGATAAATACATGCCGACCCTCAGACAGCCGTGGCTAAAGGTTTTACCATAGCCGCATTTGCGTTCAAATTGTCATGATCAGACGTTGTGCATTTACATTAATTCACGTATTTTTGCTACGTTCTTCTCGACGTGTGAGCCGAGTGATCCATCGCTTAAGTGTTATTATACAGATGCTATTAGGCGATCCATACTCTATTTTTGATCAATCAATAATGGAAATCGAGGACCCGTATTTGCTTTTGCAATACTATTATAAAATTAAATTATAGACTTCTCAGGGCTCTCTTTCAATTTTGTAACATATTTAAGCCAATCCAAGATTTATCGCAACAATTTCGGTATTAACTACAAAGATCAGGTTAGTCGCGACTCGGACAATACGTAAACAATCTTTTACTGAAATATTAAGCTTGCACAATATCTTGATCACGCTTTGATATTGTTTAGATCAGTGCCAGATAATGATAATTCAAATCCGTATTGCATACGCAATTTAAGTATGCACTGTACTTGCCACGAATATTTCTATTCACACGACATAGGCACCCTGGAAAGAGTTTAATGCTAAGCAAGTTGTATCCTGAACCTATTGCAAATAGATTGACCCGAAAAAATCAATTCACATTTGCTTACAACTCAAATAGCATTGATGCATCAGTATCATGATACACTAATTTATTGTTACGAGTTAACTGTTATGAACTAAATGATCCTTCCGCAGGTTCACCTACGGAAACCTTGTTAGACTTTACTTCCTCTAAATGATCAAGTTTGAGTGTCTTTTCCCATTCATAGAAATGTTGCCATTTCTTAGACCAGAATCCAACATCTCACTAAACCATTCAATCGTAGTAGCGACGGGCGGTGTGTACAAAGGGCAGGGGACGTAATCAGCGGTAGTGACTTGCGCTTACTAGAATTCCTCGTTCATGGAAAATAATTACAATTCGCAATCCTGATACGACAGTGTTTCACAAGATTGCCCAACTATTTCTAGAAGGGATACTGTTGGAACTGCATTGTAGCGCGCCGTGCGGCCCCGACATCTAAGGGCATCAACAGACCTGTTATTGCTCTTTTCATTTAGCTAGACGCTATTTATTCTCTTCTAAGAAGTGATCATTTACGAGTTAAAATAAATACACTATTAGCAAGTTAGAGTCTCGTTCGTTATCGGAATTAACCTGACAAATCGCTCCACCAACTAAGAACGGCCATGCACCACCACCCACCGAATCAAAAAGAGCTATCAATCTGTCAATCCTCACAGTGTCCGGACCGGGTGAGATTTCCGGTGTTGAGTCAATTAAGCCGCAGGCTCCACTCCTGGTGGTGCCCTTCCGTCAATTCCTTTAAGTTTCCGCTTTGCAACCATACTTCCCCCGGAACCCAAGACTTTGGTTTCCCGGTGACTTCTAGCAAGATGATAATTATCATCGCTAACTGTCAGTTGGCATAGTTTATGTCAGAACTAGGACGGTATCTGATCGTCTTCGATCCTCTGACTTTCGTTCTGATTAATGAAAACATTCTTGGCAAATGCTTTCGCAGTAGATTGTGTGCTGATGGTCTCAGAATTTCACCTCTAGCACCAGCATACATATGCCCCCGGCATTCTTTTAATCATACTTCAGTTTCGAAAACAACAAAATAAAACCGAAGTCTTATTTCATTATTCATGCAACAATATGCAGGCATAAGCCTGCTTTAAGCACTCTAATTTTTTCAAAGTAAACTTGTCGGTTATTGAAAAATCCCATAAGTGACTTACATATACACGACGGTGAAGAAGATTCAACACTAGTCTTTAGAACTCATAAAGAATTCATTTCCTCATTTCAACTACGAGCTTTTTTAACTGCAACAACTTTAATATACGCTTTTGGAGCTGGAATTACCGCGGCTGCTGGCACCAGACTTGCCCTCCAACTTGATACTTTATAAGTATTTTAAAATATTCTCATTGCAATTATGAAACCTAGGGCCATATTGTTATTTTGTCACTACCTCACCGAACGTTGGGTAATTTTCGCGCCTGCTGCTTCCGTGATGTGGTAGCCGTTTCTCAGGCTCCCTCTCCGCGATCGACACTGTTCCCGTTACCCGTTACAACCATGGTAAGCTTTGATCTTACCATCGAAGTTGATAGGTCAGCACTTTCAAGAGATTCGTCGTCAACACTAAGGTTGTACGATCAGTGAAGTTATCCAGAGTCATCAAAAATTTGCCTTGCACAGGTTAGTTTTGATCTAATAATCCGCCGCTTCGTGAGTCACGGCATTCTTTAAATATTAGCTCTAGAATTACCACAGTTATCTGTGTGGCAAATAGATATATCTCTTAAATATAGCTGTTAATGAGCCATCCGCGTTTTCAGTTATAAACTGTGACTTAGACATGCATGGCTTAATCTTTGAGATTAAGCATAGACTACTGGCAGGATCAACCAGATATTAATATATACGACCGGCTAAGCGAGTCATTTCGTTATATTCAATCGCATAACTGCATATTTAAACACAGAGCTACATTAGTCATTCGTTATAATTGCAAACAACTATTCTTTATTCGTTAAACCTCATAAATGATAGGTAATTAATTGAAATAATCAATTAATCTGACAAGATACAGGCCTGGACAGAGAAAATGAATTGCACTGCTTACAATGCTGCTGCTATATTCACCGGACGAATATGTATAACGTAAACAATCATAAAGATTATTTAGGAATTATCGCTCGTTGGCTGTAGGGCTACTAACAAAATATTCTGTACTGACCACAATTGTATTAACAATTGATAGATTTATATGAGCCAACAAATATCAATCAGTATATTTCAACTAATCAACTATAATTATAGTAGCTCACATTTTGTGATATATACCTTGGGTAGCATTTCCTGAAACCGGCGACTTTAGTATTAATTTATTGTTTCCAAATATATTTATTTAGATGTAAAACTGTTTTCTTAATATGGTTAGCGAAAAAATTTATCAAAACGGTTAAAAATAAGAAATTTAGGGCATTTCTTTGAATTTGTGTAAAATTTTAAAAATTTTTTATCTTTTTTGTTGATTTATTATGTTTATTAAGCTCAAATTGCTTTTTTCTAGTATAATTTTTATCTCTGTTTAAATGTACTAATTTTTATTTCAAATTTTAAATTTTTTAGCAATAGTTTAGACCATTGTTGGTTCATTAAAAATACACGTGATTAAACATAATTATAACTTTTTGCCTGATATTATTAAATTTATATAATTATCAGTTAGAGAAAAAAATTCTATCGAATCATACTAAATCTCTTATATATCTCAATTTTACTAAAGTTATGACTAATTTAAGTTTATGAGAGGTTTCCTTAATTTTTGGATTTGGCCGCTGGGAGTTTGAAGAAATACACATTGTACTGAATTGAATTATATATTCTAATGAAAGAGCGTAAAAAGTTGAGTAGGAATCAGTTTTAATATACCAAAAAACTTTATTATTACAAAGTTATTCGAGTTTTAAGTTTTCGGAGGCTGGGAGTTTTCCTTAATTTATAATTTTCTTTAAAAAAATTATTATTTTCTTTAATTTAAGGTTGTATTAATATGATTTACATATTGTTGGAAAGAGGCAAAGAAGGGAATTAGATCCATCTTACTTTCGTATTGTTTCAGATGAAAAAGTTGGTATTCATTTGGAAAGTAATTAATTTAAATTTTAGTTAAGCATTATTTGCAATGATGTAAATAATGCAAAAAATCTTGGTTCATAATTTTAGTGCAATAATTTTTTTTAATAAATGTTTCGGTTTCTTTATTTTTAGGTTCGATAATATGATTATATATCATTAGAAAGAACAAAAAATATATAATAGGCGGACAGTTTTATTGCCTTATTAATTATTGGAAACAAAGTTATATTAATTTAAAGTTAATTAATTAAATTTCATTTAACAGTTAGTAAGATTATGTAATATTTATCCCAAATTTTTTTGGAAACTTTTTGGGGAAATTTTTTAATCTTGTCATCAAATAAATCAAAATTTATCAATTTTTTAAAAATAATTTACAGAAAATTATTAACAATAATAATAATGAAATTGTAAAATTTATTATTATTAATTATTATTATTATTATTATTATTATATTTTATTATTATATTATTATTTTATTATTATTATTTTATTATTTGTCAAAAATTATTATTATTATTATTATTATTATTATTATTTTATTGACCCAAAATTTTTGTTATTTATTATTATTATTTTATTTTATTGACCCAAAAATTTTTGTCAAAAATTATTATTATTATTATTATTTTTTTGACCCAAAAAAAATTTTTGTCAAAAATTATATTATTATATTAATTATTTTTTATTGACCCAAAATTTTTGTCAAAATTGGAAAATTTTGAAATATTAATTTTTTTGACCAAAAAATTTTTTCGGAAAATTTCTGGAAATTTTGAAAAATATTAATTTTTTTTGACCAAAAAAATTTTTTCGGAAAATTTTTGGAAATTTTGAAAAATTTACATTTTTTAAAAAAATTTTTGGTATTTTTATAATTTTCTGGTTATATATGCTTAAAATTGAATAATTCGGTAAAATTTTCAAATTCTCGACTAAAAAGCAGAGAAATTTTTGTAATTTTTTAATTTTCAGAAATATTTGAGAAAAATTAATCGAGCCAAAAAACTATAATTCGGTAACATTTTCAAAATACAAAATAATAAAAGCGGAATTGCATCAATGCAATTCACTATAAAAGCACTATAAAAGCACAAAAAAGACTATTAAACAGCACTATTAACACAGCATAAAAAGCACTATAAAACAGCACTATTAAACAGCACTAATAATTATCAACTAGATAATTAAAAGTATAGTTAATATTGCCCGACCGCCACAATGAATGAACTCTAAAAGTCCAAATCATCGCGTCAAATGGGGATATAGTTCAAAATCTCGCAGTTTAAACCGCTCGAATTCTTACGCTACCCGACCGGAAAGTAAGTCGTCTACAAACGATTTAATGCCCACACGTAAACCATTTAAAATGATTCAAACATCCCTTCTATTTTCATAGAAAGGTCCGAGTTTAAATGTATGGCTAAGCCACATTCACCGACTTGCGTCAGTGAATAATATTATTGCCTCTTTACGAGGTGGGCACAATTTATCATGACTTCTAGGCGAGATTCAGACTTAGAGGCGTTCAGTCTTAATCTCTCGGATGGTAGCTTCGTGCCACTGACCTTTCGATCAAGCACACTTACCAGTGATCCGAATCTGCGGTTCCTCTCGTACTGAGCAGAATTACCATTATAATGACACTTTATATAGTAGGGTAAAACTAACCTGTCTCACGACGGTCTAAAACCAGCTCACGTTCCCTATTAGTGGGTGAACAATCCAACGCTTTTTTTATGTAGAAGAAGTGAGATCAGTGGTTCGATAAATTGGAAGGAAAATTAATTTATGAAAATTAATGGCGAAAATTATAATAATGTTTAAAGGAAGTTTTATGAATTTCATACTATTAGGTGTACAAGTTAATTTTCCGCGTTTTTTACACATTTCAATTAAGTGGAACCGAATAGATTTATCCAAGGATATTTATTACAAATAATTTCCATCATTTTTAGCAACATTTCCACAAATTGGGTAACTTTTGAATTCCAATATTTGAAGAAATTTGCCGGCTTTAGGCCAATTTTGTAATCATCCAACAATTTTTGAAACATCTTGGACATTTTGGCAAGTGTTGCTCCGCAAGACCATAGCCATTGACTGGAAGAGATGATAATGCGATGGGCAGTTCTGGAGAATACGGTTGGGTGCGGTAAGACTTCTCCATTAAAAATCCTTCGAGCGTCTTTCACGGACTTTGCAACATAGGTCTTGCGTTTCATGAAGCAATATGACTTTATCGTGTCGTTTCGCCTATTCTGGTCTCTTATACTCCGATTCCATTGCGTGACTGGACGTTATTGTTCTAACGATTTAGCAGTGACGGTTTCGGCCGGAGTATTTTTAAATAGTTTCTCAAATTGTGGGTTCTCGTTTTTTTGCATAAAAATTAGATTACTATGTAATTATTAACGATTTGTATTTCATTTTTACTGCATATTATTACATACCATAAAAATAATTATTAAAAACATTTCATGCAATTTAAATGTAAGAGTCATTAGAATGGTAAAAATCTATTCATTTCAAATATTATCAAATTAAAACAAATTCTCACTGGAATTTTATAGAAATATTATTGAGTTTTCTTTTTATTTATTAGATAAATTTAAAATTTTGATATTTCCATGCATTATAGGAAATTATTTGTAAAAAGCTAATGTTTTTTTGTATGTTGACTAAAATGAAAATTATTTTTGTTGAATATTTAATTACATTTTTTATAAAAACCTAGAAAAATCAACAAATTTATTTGTAAAAAATTGACTGCTTGAAAAATATTTTTTTATTTCTTTATGATTATATCGATTTCTTCATATGCAGCACTGTCTTGTTAAAAAATTGAATGAAGAGTTTTTAATAAATAAATAAATAATGATATTGTTTTAAATTTAATTTAAACTATAATAATAATAATAATAATATAATAATAATATAATAATAATAATAATAATAATAATAATTAATAATAATAATAATAATAATATAATAATAATGAAATAATAATGTTGGGTTCTGGTGGGGTGTGAATACCTAACCTTACTACTCGCCTATCTTACTTACTATATATGGCTCTTAGGGGTCAATCTCCCTCACCCAGTACCTCAAGAATTGATCAGGC
>JACMZG010000358.1:0-19599 GCA_018340805.1 Microvelia longipes | reverse complement strand
TCAAACCAATATATTAACGATATGCGATCGCTCCGCTATCATTCTCAATCTCTTTTTAAAAATTTTCAAATTATATCTAAGTAAATTCTATTATTTTAACTCGCTTTCTATAGATAATGTTCTATTTTATTCAAAAATTAAATATTCTTCAAATTAACAATAATTTTCCTACGACAACTTCAAATAAAGCTTTCTCTAATTCAAAATTTAATTTTATATTGATAAAAATGTAGGATTTACTTACTTACGTTTTTAATGTTGTAATATTTATTTATTAATTATATACATATATTGTAAAAATCATAGTTTCCAGTTTTTGAGTACAGTAAGGTAAATTTCAAACCAATACTTCTTTTTGAAATTAGTAGAAATTTGTAAGTTTTTAGAATTATGATAACATTAATTAAAATAATTTGATTACATATTCCATATATATTTATAATATTTACAACCAATCATATTTGTTAATAATAATCTTTATAACAAATTTCGTCTCAATTGAATTGTAAAATCATAATCAAATCACCTAATTTTTGCAAACGCAAATATACTATGTCAAACCATTGTAAAAACAATTGTGGATTTTTTGGAACTTGATTAAGTTTTCAAGGTTACTGTTCCAAGCTGTTTATAAATTATTAGCAGTACATGAACAAATAATGTGAAATTATACTTTCACAACTAAAATTAGATCAAAAGTGAACTTACCTAAAACCCAATCTGCAATCTTGTTTCGATGTTTTTACATGTAGAAAGGGAAAGTCGGAATTATGGGTTTCTTGCAAGTGTGACGCGTTATTTCTGTACTGTTCATAGATATCCTGAATCCCATCAATGCACATATGATTATAAAGCAGAGGGTCGAGTAAAAATCACTAGACAAAATCCAAAATTCTTGGAAAGAAAATTGATTACATTTAAATCACATCAATTTTAAAATTTATTCTAATATTCATTTTAAAATTCAAATATATGTAATTAATCAATCATAAAAATGCTTTCAAAAATTTAACTTTAAATTTAAAATAACTTGATTATTATTTTCATTTTACAATGATTTTCAATTATTTTTCTATTGAATCTAAATTAATTTTAATCCGTAATTTTTAATTGAAAGTTTTAGAAATTTACGGAAAACTAAAGATTTTTTCCATAAAATTGTATAAATAGATTAAAAATAAAAAATTTCATTTCAATTGAAAAGAATAATTAAAAATAAATTCTAATTATTTTAAAAAGAGTAAAGTGAATTTTATACAATGCTTAATGACTATAATTTATATTTCACATAGATATTGTTTGGAGTTTACATTGAATTTATTAATTAATAAATTATGAAAATATTTTATTATAATAACTATTATTATAAATCACATTCCCATATACAGTAATATCTAATAAATTTCATTTCTCTTTTTTATGATTATTATAAAAATAATGTTCTTTTGATTCATTATAATAAATAGCTTATTAATTGTTATTATTATTTTTATTATTATAATCATTATTAAATATTTATATAATGTATAAATTATTTTATTATCTTTACTATTAAATTTAGTTTCTTTAATTTATGTAATCCCTTTCGTTGAAGATAATATCTCATTTTCAATAATTAATAAAAATATTTTTATATGATATTAATTAACATTTATTTCATTACATAAATTTAATTTTTTCATCTCTCAAAATCCAAAATTAACGATAATCGTGATATCATTTAACTTTTTTTATAATTTTCAAAATTATTCTAAGTAATTTTATTATTTTAACTTGATTTCTATAGATAATGTTCTATTTTATTCAAAAATAAATATTCTTCAAATTCTCAATTAATTTCTCTACGAAACCTTCAAATAAAGCTTTCTCTAATTTCAAAATTAATTTATATTGATAAAAATGTACCGGATTTACTTACTTACGTTTTAATGTTGTAATTATTTATTTATTAAATTATATACATATATTGTAAAATCATATTTTCCAGTTTGAGTACAGTAAGGTAAATTTCAACGCAATACTTCATTTGAAATTAGTAGAAAATTTGTAAGTATTTTAGAATTATTGATAACATTAATTAAAAATAATGATTACATATTCCATATATATTTATATATTTACAACCAATCATATTTGTTAATAATAATCTTTTAACAAATTTTCGTCTCAATTGAATTTGTAAAATCATACAAAATCACCTAATTTTTCAAACGCAAATAATACTATGTCAAACCATTGTAAAAACAATTGTGGATTTTTTTGGAACTGATAAGTTTCTAGGTTACTGTTCAAGCTGTTATAAATTATTAGCAGTACATGAACAAAAAGTGAAATTATACTTTCAACAACTAAAATAGATCAAAGTGAAATACCTAAACCAATGCAATCTGTTCGATGTTTAACATGTAGAAAGAAAGTCGGAATTTATGGGTTTTCTTGCAAGTGTGACGGTTTATTATTGTTCTGTTCATAGATATCCTGAATCACATCAATGCACATATGATTATAAAGCAGAGGTCGAGTAAAAATCACTAGACAAAATCCAAAAATTCTTGGAAAGAAAATTGATTACATTAATCACATCAATTTTAAAATTTATTCTAATATTCATTTTAAAATTCAAATATATGTAATTATCAATCATAAAATGCTTCAAAAATTTAACTTTAAATTTAAAATAACTTGATTATTATTTTCATTTCACAATGATTTCAATTATTTTTCTATTGAATCTAAATTAATTTTAATCCGTAATTTTTAATTGAAAGTTTTAGAAATTTACGGAAAACTAAAGATTTTTTCCATAAAAATTGTATAAATAGATTAAAAATAAAATGAAATTCATTTTCAATTGAAAAGAATAATTAAAAATAAATTCTAATTATTTTAAAAGAGTAAGTGAATTAACATGCTTAATGACTATAATTTATATTTCACATAGATATTGTTTGGAGTTTACATTGAATTTATTAATTAATATTATGAAAATATTTTTATTATAATAACTATTATTATAAATCACATTCCCATATACAGTAATATCTAATAAATTTCATTTCTCTTTTTATGATTATTATAAAAATAATGTTCTTTTGATTCATTATAATAAATAGCTTATTAATTGTTATTATTATTTTTATTATTATAATCATTATTAAATATTTATAATAATTATAAATTATTTTATTATCTTTACTATTAAATTTAGTTTCTTTAATTTATGTAATCCCTTTCGTTGAAGATAATATCTCATTTTCAATAATTAATAAATATTTATTTTATATGATATTAATTAACATTTATTTCATTACATAAATTTAATTTTTCATCTCTCAAATCCAAAATTAACGATAATCGTGATATCATTTAACTTTTTTATAATTTTCAAATTATTCTAAGTAAATTTTATTATTTTAACTTGATTTCTATAGATAATGTTCTATTTTATTCAAAAATAAATATTCTTCAAATTAATCAATTAATTTTCTACGAAACCTTCAAATAAAGCTTTCTCTAATTTCAAAATTTAATTTATATTGATTAAAAATGTACCGGATTTACTTACTTACGTTTTAATGTTGTAATTATTTATTTATTAAATTATATACATATATTGTAAAAATCATATTTTCCAGTTTGAGTACAGTAAGGTAAATTTCAAACGCAATACTTCATTTGAAATTAGTAGAAATTTGTAAGTATTTTAGAATTATTGATAACTTAATTAAAAATAATTGATTACATATTCCATATATATTTATAATATTTACAACCCAATCATATTTGTTAATAATAATCTTTTAACAAAATTTCGTCTCAATTGAATTGTAAAATCATAACCAAATCACCTAATTTTTTCAAACGCAAATAATACTATGTCAAACCATTGTAAAAACAATTGTGGATTTTTTTGGAACTGATAAGTTTCAAGGTTACTGTTCAAGCTGTTATAAATTATTAGCAGTACATGAACAAAAATGTGAAATTATACTTTCAACAACTAAAATAGATCAAAGTGAAATACCTAAACCAATGCAATCTGTTCGATGTTTAACATGTAGAAAGAAAGTCGGAATTTATGGGTTTCTTGCAAGTGTGACGGTTATTATTGTACTGTTCATAGATATCCTGAATCACATCAATGCACATATGATTATAAAGCAGAGGGTCGAGTAAAAATCACTAGACAAAATCCAAAAATTCTTGGAAAGAAAATTGATTACATTTAATCACATCAATTTTAAAATTTATTCTAATATTCATTTTTAAAATTCAAATATATGTAATTAATCAATCATAAAAATGCTTCAAAAATTTAACTTTAAATTTAAAATAACTTGATTATTATTTTCATTTTACAATGATTTCAATTATTTTTCTATTGAATCTAAATTAATTTTAATCCGTAATTTTTAATTGAAAGTTTTAGAAATTTACGGAAAAACTAAAGATTTTTTCCACAAAATTGTATAAATAGATTAAAAATAAAATGAAATTCATTTCAATTGAAAAGAATAATTAAAAATAAATTCTAATTATTTTTAAAAGAGTAAGTGAATTAACATTTTGATTTTAATGACAAAATTTTATATTTCACATAGATATTGTTTGGAGTTTACATTGAATTTATTAATTAATATAATTATGAAAATATTTTTATTTAATAACTATTATTATAAATCACATTCCCATATACAGTAATATCTAATAAATTTCATTTCTCTTTTTTATGATTATTATAAAAATAATGTTCTTTTGATTCATTATAATAAATAGCTTATTAATTGTTATTATTTATTTTATTATTATAATCATTATTAAATATTTATAATAATTATAATTATTTTATTATCTTTACTATTAAATTTAGTTTCTTTAATTTATGTAATCCCTTTCGTTGAAGATAATATCTCATTTTCAATAATTAATAAAATATTTATTTTATATGATATTATTAACATTTATTTCATTACATAAATTTAATTTTTTCATCTCTCAAATCCAAAATTAACGATAATCGTGATATCATTTAACTTTTTATAATTTTCAAATTATTCTAAGTAAATTTTATTATTTTAACTTGATTTCTATAGATAATGTTCTATTTATTCAAAATAAATATTCTTCAAATTAATCAATTAATTTTCTACGAAACCTTCAAATAAAGCTTTCTCTAATTTCAAAATTTAATTTATATTGATTAAAAATGTACCGGATTTACTTACTTACGTTTAATGTTGTAATTATTTGTTTATTAAATTATAACATATATTGTAAAAATCATATTTTCCAGTTTGAGTACAGTAAGGTAAATTTCAAACGCAATACTTCATTTGAAATTAGTAGAAATTTGTAAGTATTTTAGAATTACTGATAACATTAATTAAAAAATAACTGATTACATATTCCATATATATTTATAATATTTACAACCAATCATATTTGTTAATAATAATCTTTTAACAAATTTCGTCTCAATTGAATTGTAAAATCATAACCAAATCACCTAATTTTTCAAACGCAAATAATACTATGTCAAACCATTGTAAAAACAATTGTGGATTTTTTGGAACTGATAAGTTTCAAGGTTACTGTTCAAGCTGTTATAAATTATTAGCAGTACATGAACAAAAATGTGAAATTATACTTTCAACAACTAAAATAGATCAAAGTGAAATACCTAAACCAATGCAATCTGTTCGATGTTTAACATGTAGAAAGAAAGTCGGAATTTATGGGTTTTCTGCAAGTGTGACGGTTATTATTGTACTGTTCATAGATATCCTGAATCACATCAATGCACATATGATTATAAAGCAGAGGGTCGAGTAAAAATCACTAGACAAAATCCAAAAATTCTTGGAAAGAAAATTGATTACATTTAATCACATCAATTTTAAAATTTATTCTAATATTCATTTTAAAATTCAAATATATGTAATTAATCAATCATAAAATGCTTCAAAATTTAACTTTAAATTTAAAATAACTTGATTATTATTTTCATTTCACAATGATTTCAATTATTTTTCTATTGAATCTAAATTAATTTTTAATCCGTAATTTTTATTGAAAGTTTTAGAAATTTACGGAAAAACTAAAGATTTTTTCCACAAAAATTATAAATAGATTAAAAATAAAATGAAATTATTTCAATTGAAAAGAATAATTAAAAATAAATTCTAATTATTTTAAAAGGAGTAAGTGAATTAAACATGCTTAATGACTATAATTTATATTTCACATAGATATTGTTTGGAGTTTACATTGAATTTATTAATTAATATAATTATGAAATATTTTATTATAATAACTATTATTATAAATCACATTCCCATATACAGTAATATCTAATAAATTTCATTTCTCTTTTTTATGATTATTATAAAAATAATGTTTTTTGATTCATTATAATAAATAGCTTATTAATTGTTATTATTATTTTTATTATTATAATCATTATTAAATATTTATAATAATTATAAATTATTTTATTATCTTTACTATTAAATTTAGTATCTTTAATTTATGTAATCCCTTTCGTTGAAGATAATATCTCATTTTCAATAATTAATAAAATATTTATTTTTATGATATTAATTAACATTTATTTCATTACATAAATTTAATTTTTTCATCTCTCAAATCAAAATTAACGATAATCGTGATATCATTTAACTTTTTTATAATTTTCAAATTATTCTAAGTAAATTTTATTATTTTAACTTGATTTCTATAGATAATGTTCTATTTTATTCAAAAAATAATATTCTTCAAATTAATCAATTAATTTTCTACGAAACCTTCAAATAAAGCTTTCTCTAATTTCAAAATTTAATTTATATTGATTAAAAATGTACCGGATTTACTTACTTACGTTTTAATGTTGTAATTATTTATTTATTAAATTATATACATATATTGTAAAAATCATATTTTCCAGTTTGAGTACAGTAAGGTAAATTTCAAACGCAATACTTCATTTGAAATTAGTAGAAATTTGTAAGTATTTTAGAATTACTGATAACATTAATTAAAAATAACTGATTACATATTCCATATATATTTATAATATTTACAACCAATCATATTTGTTAATAATAATCTTTTTAACAAATTTCGTCTCAATTGAATTGTAAAATCATAACCAAATCACCTAATTTTTCAAACGCAAATAATACTATGTCAAACCATTGTAAAACAATTGTGGATTTTTTGGAACTGATAAGTTTCTAGGTTACTGTTCAAGCTGTTATAAATTATTAGCAGTACATGAACAAAAATGTGAAATTATACTTTCAACAACTAAAATAGATCAAAGTGAAATACCTAAACCAATGCAATCTGTTCGATGTTTAACATGTAGAAAGAAAGTCGGAATTTATGGGTTTTCTTGCAAGTGTGACGGTTATTATTGTACTGTTCATAGATATCCTGAATCACATCAATGCACATATGATTATAAAGCAGAGGGTCGAGTAAAAATCACTAGACAAAATCCAAAAATTCTTGGAAAGAAAATTGATTACATTTAATCACATCAATTTAAAATTTATTCTAATATTCATTTTAAAATTCAAAATATATGTAATTAATCAATCATAAAAAATGCTTCAAAAATTTAACTTTAAATTTAAAATAACTTGATTATTATTTTCATTTACAATGATTTCAATTATTTTTCTATTGAATCTAAATTAATTTTAATCCGTAATTTTTAATTGAAAGTTTTAGAAATTTACGGAAAAACTAAAGATTTTTTCCACAAAAATTGTATAATAGATTAAAAATAAAATGAAATTATTTCAATTGAAAAGAATAATTAAAAATAAATTCTAATTATTTTAAAAGAGTAAGTGAATTAACATTTTGATTTTAAATACAACTTAAAAATTTATATTTCACATAGATATTGTTTGGAGTTTACATTGAATTTATTAATTAATATAATTATGAAAATATTTTTATTATAATAACTATTATTATAAATCACATTCCCATATACAGTAATATCTAATAAATTTCCTTTCTCTTTTTATGATTATTATAAAAATAATGTTCTTTTGATTCATTATAATAAATAGCTTATTAATTGTTATTATTATTTTATTATTATAATCATTATTAAATATTTATAATAATTATAAATTATTTTATTATCTTTACTATTAAATTTAGTTTCTTTAATTTATGTAATCCCTTCGTTGAAGATAATATCTCATTTTCAATAATTAAAAAATTTTATTTTATATGATATTAATTAACATTTATTTCATTACATAAATTTAATTTTTCATCTCTCAAATCCAAAATTAACGATAATCGTGATATCATTTAACTTTTTTATTTTTCAAATTATTCTAAGTAAATTTTATTATTTTAACTTGATTTCTATAGATAATGTTTCTATTTTATTCAAAAATAAATATTCTTCAAATTAATCAATTAATTTCTACGAAACCTTCAAATAAAGCTTTCTCTAATTTCAAAATTTAATTTATATTGATTAAAAATGTACCGGATTTACTTACTTACGTTTTAATGTTGTAATTATTTATTTATTAAATTATATACATATATTGTAAAAATCATATTTTCCAGTTTGAGTACAGTAAGGTAAATTTCAAACGCAATACTTCATTTGAAATTAGTAGAAATTTGTAAGTATTTTAGAATTATTGATAACATTAATTAAAATAATTGATTACATATTCCATATATATTTATAATATTTACAACCAATCATATTTGTTAATAATAATCTTTTAACAAATTTCGTCTCAATTGAATTGTAAAATCATAATCAAATCACCTAATTTTTCAAACGCAAATAATACTATGTCAAACCATTGTAAAAACAATTGTGGATTTTTTGGAACTGATAAGTTTCAAGGTTACTGTTCAAGCTGTTATAAATTATTAGCAGTACATGAACAAAAATGTGAAATTATACTTTCAACAACTAAAATAGATCAAAGTGAAATACCTAAACCAATGCAATCTGTTCGATGTTTAACATGTAGAAAGAAAGTCGGAATTTATGGGTTTTCTTGCAAGTGTGACGGTTATTATTGTACTGTTCATAGATATCCTGAATCACATCAATGCACATATGATTATAAAGCAGAGGGTCGAGTAAAAATCACTAGACAAAATCCAAAAATTCTTGGAAAGAAAATTGATTACATTTAATCACATCAATTTTAAAATTTATTCTAATATTCATTTTAAAATTCAAATATATGTAATTAATCAATCATAAAAATGCTTCAAAAATTTAACTTTAAATTTAAAATAACTTGATTATTTTCATTTTCACAATGATTTCAATTATTTTTCTATTGAATCTAAATTAATTTTAATCCGTAATTTTTAATTGAAAGTTTTAGAAATTTACGGAAAACTAAAGATTTTTTCCATAAAAATTGTATAAATAGATTAAAAATAAAATGAAATTCATTTCAATTGAAAAGAATAATTAAAAATAAATTCTAATTATTTTAAAAGAGTAAGTGAATTAACATTTTGATTTTAAATACAATGCTTAATGACTATAATTTATATTTCACATAGATATTGTTTGGAGTTTACATTGAATTTATTAATTAATATAATTATGAAAATATTTTATTATAATAACTATTATTATAAATCACATTCCCATATACAGTAATATCTAATAAATTTCATTTCTCTTTTTTATGATTATTATAAAAATAATGTTCTTTTGATTCATTATAATAAATAGCTTATTAATTGTTATTATTATTTTATTATTATAATCATTATTAAATATTTATAATAATTATAAATTATTTTATTATCTTTACTATTAAATTTAGTTTCTTTAATTTATGTAATCCCTTTCGTTGAAGATAATATCTCATTTTCAATAATTAATAAAATATTTATTTTATATGATATTAATTAACATTTATTTCATTACATAAATTTAATTTTTTCATCTCTCAAATCCAAAATTAACGATAATCGTGATATCATTTAACTTTTTTATAATTTTCAAATTATTCTAAGTAAATTTTATTATTTTAACTTGATTTCTATAGATAATGTTCTATTTTATTCAAAAATAAATATTCTTCAAATTAATCAATTAATTTTCTACGAAACCTTCAAATAAAGCTTTCTCTAATTTCAAAATTTAATTTATATTGATTAAAAATGTACCGGATTTACTTACTTACGTTTAATGTTGTAATTATTTATTTATTAAATTATATACATATATTGTAAAAATCATATTTTCCAGTTTGAGTACAGTAAGGTAAATTTCAAACGCAATACTTCATTTGAAATTAGTAGAAATTTGTAAGTATTTTAGAATTATTGATAACATTAATTAAAAATAATTGATTACATATTCCATATATATTTATAATATTTACAACCAATCATATTTGTTAATAATAATCTTTTAACAAATTTCGTCTCAATTGAATTGTAAAATCATAACCAAATCACCTAATTTTTCAAACGCAAATAATACTATGTCAAACCATTGTAAAAACAATTGTGGATTTTTTGGAACTGATAAGTTTCAAGGTTACTGTTCAAGCTGTTATAAATTATTAGCAGTACATGAACAAAAATGTGAAATTATACTTTCAACAACTAAAATAGATCAAAGTGAAATACCTAAACCAATGCAATCTGTTCGATGTTTAACATGTAGAAAGAAAGTCGGAATTTATGGGTTTTCTTGCAAGTGTGACGGTTATTATTGTACTGTTCATAGATATCCTGAATCACATCAATGCACATATGATTATAAAGCAGAGGGTCGAGTAAAAATCACTAGACAAAATCCAAAAATTCTTGGAAAGAAAATTGATTACATTTAATCACATCAATTTTAAAATTTATTCTAATATTCATTTTAAAATTCAAATATATGTAATTAATCAATCATAAAAATGCTTCAAAAATTTAACTTTAAATTTAAAATAACTTGATTATTATTTTCATTTCACAATGATTTCAATTATTTTTCTATTGAATCTAAATTAATTTTAATCCGTAATTTTTAATTGAAAGTTTTAGAAATTTACGGAAAAACTAAAGATTTTTTCCACAAAAATTGTATAAATAGATTAAAAATAAAATGAAATTCATTTCAATTGAAAAGAATAATTAAAAATAAATTCTAATTCTTTTAAAAGAGTAAGTGAATTAACATTTTGATTTTAAATACAATGCTTAATGACTATAATTTATATTTCACATAGATATTGTTTGGAGTTTACATTGAATTTATTAATTAATATAATTATGAAAATATTTTTATTATAATAACTATTATTATAAATCACATTCCCATATACAGTAATATCTAATAAATTTCATTTCTCTTTTTTATGATTATTATAAAAATAATGTTCTTTTGATTCATTATAATAAATAGCTTATTAATTGTTATTATTATTTTTATTATTATAATCATTATTAAATATTATAATAATTATAAATTATTTTATTATCTTTACTATTAAATTTAGTTTCTTTAATTTATGTAATCCCTTTCGTTGAAGATAATATCTCATTTTCAATAATTAATAAAATATTTATTTTATATGATATTAATTAACATTTATTTCATTACATAAATTTAATTTTTTCATCTCTCAAATCCAAAATTAACGATAATCGTGATATCATTTAACTTTTTTATAATTTTCAAATTATTCTAAGTAAATTTTATTATTTTAACTTGATTTCTATAGATAATGTTCTATTTTATTCAAAAATAAATATTCTTCAAATTAATCAATTAATTTTCTACGAAACCTTCAAATAAAGCTTTCTCTAATTTCAAAATTTAATTTATATTGATTAAAAATGTACCGGATTTACTTACTTACGTTTTAATGTTGTAATTATTTATTTATTAAATTATATACATATATTGTAAAAATCATATTTTCCAGTTTGAGTACAGTAAGGTAAATTTCAAACGCAATACTTCATTTGAAATTAGTAGAAATTTGTAAGTATTTTAGAATTATTGATAACATTAATTAAAATAATTGATTACATATTCCATATATATTTATAATATTTACAACCAATCATATTTGTTAATAATAATCTTTTAACAAATTTCGTCTCAATTGAATTGTAAAATCATAACCAAATCACCTAATTTTTCAAACGCAAATAATACTATGTCAAACCATTGTAAAAACAATTGTGGATTTTTTGGAACTGATAAGTTTCAAGGTTACTGTTCAAGCTGTTATAAATTATTAGCAGTACATGAACAAAAATGTGAAATTACTTTCAACAACTAAAATAGATCAAAGTGAAATACCTAAACCAATGCAATCTGTTCGATGTTTAACATGTAGAAAGAAAGTCGGAATTTATGGGTTTTCTTGCAAGTGTGACGGTTATTATTGTACTGTTCATAGATATCCTGAATCACATCAATGCACATATGATTATAAAGCAGAGGTCGAGTAAAAATCACTAGACAAAATCCAAAAATTCTTGGAAAGAAAATTGATTACATTTAATCACATCAATTTTAAAATTTATTCTAATATTCATTTTAAAATTCAAATATATGTAATTAATCAATCATAAAAATGCTTCAAAAATTTAACTTTAAATTTAAAATAACTTGATTATTATTTTCATTTCACAATGATTTCAATTATTTTTCTATTGAATCTAAATTAATTTTAATCCGTAATTTTTAATTGAAAGTTTTAGAAATTTACGGAAAAACTAAAGATTTTTTCCACAAAAATTGTATAAATAGATTAAAAATAAAATGAAATTCATTTCAATTGAAAAGAATAATTAAAAATAAATTCTAATTATTTTAAAAGAGTAAGTGAATTAACATTTTGATTTTAAATACAATGCTTAATGACTATAATTTATATTTCACATAGATATTGTTTGGAGTTTACATTGAATTTATTAATTAATATAATTATGAAAATATTTTTATTATAATAACTATTATTATAAATCACATTCCATATACAGTAATATCTAATAAATTTCATTTCTCTTTTTTATGATTATTATAAAAATAATGTTCTTTTGATTCATTATAATAAATAGCTTATTAATTGTTATTATTATTTTTATTATTATAATCATTATTAAATATTTATAATAATTATAAATTATTTTATTATCTTTACTATTAAATTTAGTTTCTTTAATTTATGTAATCCCTTTCGTTGAAGATAATATCTCATTTTCAATAATTAATAAAATATTTATTTTATATGATATTAATTAACATTTATTTCATTACATAAATTTAATTTTTTCATCTCTCAAATCCAAAATTAACGATAATCGTGATATCATTTAACTTTTTTATAATTTTCAAATTATTCTAAGTAAATTTTATTATTTTAACTTGATTTCTATAGATAATGTTCTATTTTATTCAAAAATAAATATTCTTCAAATTAATCAATTAATTTTCTACGAAACCTTCAAATAAAGCTTTCTCTAATTTCAAAATTTAATTTATATTGATTAAAAATGTACCGGATTTACTTACTTACGTTTAATGTTGTAATTATTTATTTATTAAATTATATACATATATTGTAAAAATCATATTTTCCAGTTTGAGTACAGTAAGGTAAATTTCAAACGCAATACTTCATTTGAAATTAGTAGAAATTTGTAAGTATTTTAGAATTATTGATAACATTAATTAAAAATAATTGATTACATATTCCATATATATTTATAATATTTACAACCAATCATATTTGTTAATAATAATCTTTTAACAAATTTCGTCTCAATTGAATTGTAAAATCATAACCAAATCACCTAATTTTTCAAACGCAAATAATACTATGTCAAACCATTGTAAAAACAATTGTGGATTTTTTGGAACTGATAAGTTTCAAGGTTACTGTTCAAGCTGTTATAAATTATTAGCAGTACATGAACAAAAATGTGAAATTATACTTTCAACAACTAAAATAGATCAAAGTGAAATACCTAAACCAATGCAATCTGTTCGATGTTTAACATGTAGAAAGAAAGTCGGAATTTATGGGTTTTCTTGCAAGTGTGACGGTTATTATTGTACTGTTCATAGATATCCTGAATCACATCAATGCACATATGATTATAAAGCAGAGGGTCGAGTAAAAATCACTAGACAAAATCCAAAAATTCTTGGAAAGAAAATTGATTACATTTAATCACATCAATTTTAAAATTTATTCTAATATTCATTTTAAAATTCAAATATATGTAATTAATCAATCATAAAAATGCTTCAAAAATTTAACTTTAAATTTAAAATAACTTGATTATTATTTTCATTTCACAATGATTTCAATTATTTTTCTATTGAATCTAAATTAATTTTAATCCGTAATTTTTAATTGAAAGTTTTAGAAATTTACGGAAAAACTAAAGATTTTTTCCACAAAAATTGTATAAATAGATTAAAAATAAAATGAAATTCATTTCAATTGAAAAGAATAATTAAAAATAAATTCTAATTCTTTTAAAAGAGTAAGTGAATTAACATTTTGATTTTAAATACAATGCTTAATGACTATAATTTATATTTCACATAGATATTGTTTGGAGTTTACATTGAATTTATTAATTAATATAATTATGAAAATATTTTTATTATAATAACTATTATTATAAATCACATTTCCATATACAGTAATATCTAATAAATTTCATTTCTCTTTTTTATGATTATTATAAAAATAATGTTCTTTTGATTCATTATAATAAATAGCTTATTAATTGTTATTATTATTTTTATTATTAAATCATTATTAAATATTTATAATAATTATAAATTATTTTATTATCTTTACTATTAAATTTAGTTTCTTTAATTTATGTAATCCCTTTCGTTGAAGATAATATCTCATTTTCAATAATTAATAAAATATTTATTTTATATGATATTAATTAACATTTATTTCATTACATAAATTTAATTTTTTCATCTCTCAAATCCAAAATTAACGATAATCGTGATATCATTTAACTTTTTATAATTTTCAAATTATTCTAAGTAAATTTTATTATTTTAACTTGATTTCTATAGATAATGTTCTATTTTATTCAAAAATAAATATTCTTCAAATTAATCAATTAATTTTCTACGAAACCTTCAAATAAAGCTTTCTCTAATTTCAAAATTTAATTTATATTGATTAAAAATGTACCGGATTTACTTACTTACGTTTAATGTTGTAATTATTTATTTATTAAATTATATACATATATTGTAAAAATCATATTTTCCAGTTTGAGTACAGTAAGGTAAATTTCAAACGCAATACTTCATTTGAAATTAGTAGAAATTTGTAAGTATTTTAGAATTATTGATAACATTAATTAAAAATAATTGATTACATATTCCATATATATTTATAATATTTACAACCAATCATATTTGTTAATAATAATCTTTTAACAAATTTCGTCTCAATTGAATTGTAAAATCATAACCAAATCACCTAATTTTTCAAACGCAAATAATACTATGTCAAACCATTGTAAAAACAATTGTGGATTTTTTGGAACTGATAAGTTTCAAGGTTACTGTTCAAGCTGTTATAAATTATTAGCAGTACATGAACAAAAATGTGAAATTATACTTTCAACAACTAAAATAGATCAAAGTGAAATACCTAAACCAATGCAATCTGTTCGATGTTTAACATGTAGAAAGAAAGTCGGAATTTATGGGTTTTTCTTGCAAGTGTGACGGTTATTATTGTACTGTTTCATAGATATCCTGAATCACATCAATGCACATATGATTATAAAGCAGAGGGTCGAGTAAAAATCACTAGACAAAATCCAAAAATTCTTGGAAAGAAAATTGATTACATTTAATCACATCAATTTTAAAATTTATTCTAATATTCATTTTAAAATTCAAATATATGTAATTAATCAATCATAAAAATGCTTCAAAAATTTAACTTTAAATTTAAAATAACTTGATTATTATTTTCATTTCACAATGATTTCAATTATTTTTCTATTGAATCTAAATTAATTTTAATCCGTAATTTTTAATTGAAAGTTTTAGAAATTTACGGAAAAACTAAAGATTTTTTCCACAAAATTGTATAAATAGATTAAAAATAAAATGAAATTCATTTCAATTGAAAAGAATAATTAAAAATAAATTCTAATTCTTTTAAAAGAGTAAGTGAATTAACATTTTGATTTTAAATACAATGCTTAATGACTATAATTTATATTTCACATAGATATTGTTTGGAGTTTACATTGAATTTATTAATTAATATAATTATGAAAATATTTTTATTATAATAACTATTATTATAAATCACATTCCCATATACAGTAATATCTAATAAATTTCATTTCTCTTTTTTATGATTATTATAAAAATAATGTTCTTTGATTCATTATAATAAATAGCTTATTAATTGTTATTATTATTTTTATTATTATAATCATTATTAAATATTTATAATAATTATAAATTATTTTATTATCTTTACTATTAAATTTAGTTTCTTTAATTTATGTAATCCCTTTCGTTGAAGAATAATATCTCATTTTCAATAATTAATAAAATATTTATTTTATATGATATTAATTAACATTTATTTCATTACATAAATTTAATTTTTTCATCTCTCAAATCCAAAATTAACGATAATCGTGATATCATTTAACTTTTTATAATTTTCAAATTATTCTAAGTAAATTTTATTATTTTAACTTGATTTCTATAGATAATGTTCTATTTTATTCAAAATAAATATTCTTCAAATTAATCAATTAATTTTCTACGAAACCTTCAAATAAAGCTTTCTCTAATTTCAAAATTTAATTTATATTGATTAAAAATGTACCGGATTTACTTACTTACGTTTTAATGTTGTAATTATTTATTTATTAAATTATATACATATATTGTAAAAATCATATTTTCCAGTTTGAGTACAGTAAGGTAAATTTCAAACGCAATACTTCATTTGAAATTAGTAGAAATTTGTAAGTATTTTAGAATTATTGATAACATTAATTAAAAATAATTGATTACATATTCCATATATATTTATAATATTTACAACCAATCATATTGTTAATAATAATCTTTTAACAAATTTCGTCTCAATTGAATTGTAAAATCATAACCAAATCACCTAATTTTTCAAACGCAAATAATACTATGTCAAACCATTGTAAAAACAATTGTGGATTTTTTGGAACTGATAAGTTTCAAGGTTACTGTTCAAGCTGTTATAAATTATTAGCAGTACATGAACAAAAATGTGAAATTATACTTTCAACAACTAAAATAGATAAAGTGAAATACCTAAACCAATGCAATCTGTTCGATGTTTAACATGTAGAAAGAAAGTCGGAATTTATGGGTTTTCTTGCAAGTGTGACGGTTATTATTGTACTGTTCATAGATATCCTGAATCACATCAATGCACATATGATTATAAAGCAGAGGGTCGAGTAAAAATCACTAGACAAAATCCAAAAATTCTTGGAAAGAAAATTGATTACATTTAATCACATCAATTTTAAAATTTATTCTAATATTCATTTTAAAATTCAAATATATGTAATTAATCAATCATAAAATGCTTCAAAATTTAACTTTAAATTTAAAATAACTTGATTATTATTTTCATTTCACAATGATTTCAATTATTTTTCTATTGAATCTAAATTAATTTTAATCCGTAATTTTTAATTGAAAGTTTTAGAAATTTACGGAAAAACTAAAGATTTTTTCCACAAAAATTGTATAAATAGATTAAAAATAAAATGAAATTCATTTCAATTGAAAAGAATAATTAAAAATAAATTCTAATTCTTTTAAAAGAGTAAGTGAATTAACATTTTGATTTTAAATACAATGCTTAATGACTATAATTTATATTTCACATAGATATTGTTTGGAGTTTACATTGAATTTATTAATTAATATAATTATGAAAATATTTTTATTATAATAACTATTATTATAAATCACATTTCCCATATACAGTAATATCTAATAAATTTCATTTCTCTTTTTATGATTATTATAAAAATAATGTTTTTGATTCATTATAATAAATAGCTTATTAATTATTATTATTTTATTATTATAATCATTATTAAATATTTATAATAATTATAAATTATTTTATTATCTTTACTATTAAATTTAGTTTCTTTAATTTATGTAATCCCTTTCGTTGAAGATAATATCTTCATTTTCAATAATTAATAAAATATTTATTTTATATGATATTAATTAACATTTATTTCATTACATAAATTTAATTTTTTCATCTCTCAAATCCAAAATTAACGATAATCGTGATATCATTTAACTTTTTTATAATTTTCAAATTATTCTAAGTAAATTTTATTATTTTAACTTGATTTCTATAGATAATGTCTATTTTATTCAAAAATAAATATTCTTCAATTAATCAATTAATTTCTACGAAACCTTCAAATAAAGCTTTCTCTAAATTTCAAAATTTAATTTATATTGATTAAAAATGTACCGGATTTACTTACTTACGTTTTAATGTTGTAATTATTTTTATTTATTAAATTATATACATATATTGTAAAAATCATATTTTCCAAGTTTGAGTACAGTAAGGTAAATTTCAAACGCAATACTTCATTTGAAATTAGTAGAAATTGTAAATATTTTAGAATTATTGATAACATTAATTAAAAATAATTGATTACATATTCCATATATATTTATAATATTTACAACCAATCATATTTGTTAATAATAATCTTTAACAAATTTTCGTCTCAATTGAATTGTAAAATCATAAACAAATCACCTAATTTTTCAAACGCAAATAATACTATGTCAAACCATTGTAAAAACAATTGTGGATTTTTTTGAACTGATAAGTTTCAAGGTTACTGTTCAAGCTGTTATAAATTATTAGCAGTACAATGAACAAAAATGTGAAATTATACTTTCAACAACTAAAATAGAGTCAAAGTGAAATACCTAAACCAATGCAATCTGTTCGATGTTTAACATGTAGAAGAAAGTCGGAATTATGGTTTTCTGCAAGTGTGACGGTTATTATTGTACTGTTCATAAGATATCCTGAATCTCATAATGCACATATGATTATAAAGCAGAGGGTCGAGTAAAAATCCACTTAGACAAAAATCCAAAAATTCCTTGGAAAAGAAACATTGATTCATTTAATCACATCAAATTTAAAAATTTATTCTATATTCAATTTTAAAATTCAAAATATATGTAATTAATCATCATAAAAATGCTTCAAAAATTTAACTTTAAATTTAAATAACTTGATTATTCTTTTCATTTCACAATGATTTCAATTATTTTTCTATGAATCTAAATTAATTTTAATCCGTAATTTTTAATTGAAAGTTTTAAGAAATTTACGGAAAACTAAAGATTTTTTCCACAAAAATTGTATAAATAGATTTAAAATTTAAAAATTTTAAAAAAATTCATTTCAATTGAACAGATAATTAAAAAATAAATTCTAAATTCTTTTTAAAAGAGTAAGTGACTTAACCATTTGATTTTAAATACAATGCTTAATGACT
>JACMZG010000357.1:41225-58222 GCA_018340805.1 Microvelia longipes | reverse complement strand
TTAACTCATTAATGATAAGAATTGTTTCAAATTTGTTGCAAAATAGTCCTCAAGTTAAGTGAGGGGGCTATGAAAGCAGTGCCCTAAGCTATCTACCTAACTATACAAGAAATCGATAAGTATTATTTTATTTTAAATTACTGTTAATTTCTTTTTAATATTAGATTAATATCAAAATGAAACATACTACAATAACATGAAGAATTATTTGAATATGAATCAAGTTTAATTAATTTTTTAAAATGTTTTGTTTATTTACATTTATAAATAAATGGTCCTTAATTATTTAACCGAAAGCAAGGTGTAATGTAAAAGTGTCAAGTAAATCCCCATAAGAATCACTAATTGACCATTTACTATGAACTGTGTCAGTTAGACTATTCAGAAAAAAAACAAAGGAACATTTTTATTAAATTGCGAAAAGTATCACAAACGCAATCAACCTAATCTACTCATTTTTCTATTACTAACTGCTCCTTTTTGAAGCATTCATTTTAATTAAATCGAAACTATAGAACTCATTTCAAAAAATAATTATTCAAATACCTAGTTGTAAAAAATAAAAACAATAAAAAGTTCTAAAAACGCTATTTATTAAGTTTCACTTCTCACTTTTAGGTCTTCGTTGTATCGTTTTCGTTTCTTTTTCAAACGTTATTTATGATCAAATATGTTTGTCCAAACACGTTTGTTCCAAATAGTATTATCCAAATATTTATGATCTAAATTATGTATGATCCAAATATGTATGCTCCAAATATGAAATGCCCAATATGAATGCTCCAAATATGAATGCTTTTCATGATAAGCTAATACATGTAATGCTGCTAGTATAAAAACAGTTAGGATTTATTGGTTTTAATTTAATTATCTAATATTTAAAAATTATTATTTAATTAATGTAATTGCTTATCAATTTTATAATCATGCTCTCCATGACATTATGTTAAATATGGAATTAATTTATACAAACTCTTTTAAATATTTTCGTTTGTACTACTGTCCATAATAGAAAGCCAAAGGCCAATAATAATATTAAAAAACAAGAAAAAACGGAGGTTTTTTAAGACTTGATGAAGGTGAAAAGGCCATTCAAAATCTTTCGAACGTTACCGTGGCGATTTTTTGGAGTGTAAGTTAATTTTAAAAATTTTAATTCTAATATTAAATAATTTTTAATTTAATATACGCCTGGAACAAATAAAAATCAATAAAAAACATTGTTTTTACAGCATGTCAATCAACATAAATAAACTCTATGCGATTCCCAGTTACGAGATCCATTAATGTTAAATACGCCTACTGAAATATTGCATTATTATTTAAACAGTTCTATTATTATTCCTTATTATTATAATTATATTATTATTACTATTAATAGTCATAAAAAAATTAAGAATTTCGGAAAATGACATATGTAATGCCGATTTGAAATTACAATGAGAATCGCATATATTAGATTAAAGTTATCAATTTTATGACCCTAATTTCAAAAATGATTGTAATTAATGTGTATTTACAATTCAATACAATCCAGACTTGATGAAGGTTATAAGGCCCATTCAAAATACTTCGAACGGTTTACCGTGGCTTGATTTTTTTTGGAGTGTAAGTTATTTTAAAAATTTAATTCTAAATTAAATAATTTTAATTATATACATGCCTGGAACAATAAAATCATAAAAAACATTGTTTTACAGCAAGTCAATCAACATAATAAATTTTAATGCGATTCCAAGTTACGAGACTCCAATTAATGTAAATACGCACTGAAATATTCATTCTTATTAAGCTATTCTTATTTATTCCTATTATTTATATAATTATTAATTACTACTATTAATAGTCATAAAAAAATTAAGAATTTTGAAATGACACTTATGTCATGCCCGTATTTAAATTTAAAATGAGAAACGCAATAATATTGATTATATTATCAATATTGATGACCCTAATTTACAAAAATGATTGTAATTAATTGTATTACACAATTTATAAAAAACCCACAAATTCCGAAATTCGAATAAAAAATTAGTCGCAAATATGGAAATTAATTTTTACAACTCTTTTAATTCCTTTTCGTTGGTACTACTGTCATAATGACTGCCAAAGGACGAAAAATAATATTAATAAGAAAAAAAAAACGTAGGTATAGCGATAGAATTGATAAAGGTTGATAAGGCCATTCAAAAAATACTCGAACGTTCCGTGGCATATTCTTTGAGAGTAAGTATTTTAATAATGTTAATTCTTACATAAAATAAATAATTTTTAATTATATACAGCCTGAACAATAAATCAATAAAAACATTGTTTTTACAGGCAATGTCAAAAACAACATAATAACTTAATGCGATTCGCAGTTACGCAGACTCCAATTAATTTTAAATACGCTACTGAAATATTGCATTATTATTTAACATTCTTATTATTATTCCTATTATTATTATATTATTATTATTACTCCTTAATAGTCATAAAAAAATTAAGAATTTCGGCAATGACAGTAGTAATGCCCGTAAATTTGAAATTTAAAATGAGAACGCATATATTGATTAATATATCAATATTTATGACCATAATTTTCAAAAATGATTGTAATTAATGTGTATTTACAATCAATACAATCAAGACTTGATGAAGTTATAAGCCATTCAAAAAATACTTCGACACGTTACGTGGCGATTTTGAGTGGTAAGTATTTTAAAAAATTTATTCTAATTAAATAATTTTTAATTATATACAGCTGGAACAATAAAATCAATAAACATTTGTTTTACAGCATGTCAATCAACATAATAAACTATGCAATTCCAGTTACGAGACCAATTTAATGTTAAATACGCACTGAAATATTGCATTATTATTTAACTCTTATTATTATTCTATTAATTATAATTATTATATTACATTATATCATAAAAAGATTAAGAATTTCGGGCAATGACATTATGTAGCCCGTATTTGAAATTTAAAATGAGATATATTGATTATATATCAATATTATGACCCCTAATTTTCAAAAAATGAATTGTAATTAACGTGTATTACACATCAATACAATCAAGACTTGATGAAGGTTATAAGGCCATTCAAACAATACTTCGAACGTTACCGTGCTGATTTTTTGGAGTGTACAGTATTTTAAAAAAAATTAATTCTAATTATAAATAATTTTAATTTATATACAGCCTGGAACAATAAAACAATAAAAACATTGTTTTTACAGCATGTCAAATCAACAATAATAACTTATGCGGATCAGTTACGAGACTCCAATTAATGTTAAATACGCCCTCTGAAAATATTGCATTATTATTTAACTATTCTTATTATTATCCTATTTATTATATAATTATATTACTACTATTAATAGTCATAAAAAAAATTAAGATTTGAAATGAATCTATGTAATGCCCGTATTGAAATTAAAATGAAGAAACGCATATATTGAATTATATTATCAATATTGATGACGCTAATTTTCAAAAATGATTGATTAATTGTATTCACAATTTAAAAAAAACCCACAATAGTTCGAGAATTCCGAATAAAAAAGTTATTTCAGCAAAAAGGAAATTAATTTTTACAACTCTTTTAATTCTTTTTTCGTGTGTACTACTGTCATAATGAAAGCCCAAGGACAAATAATATTATAAGAAGAAAAAACGGTAGGTATAAGCGATAGAATTGAATAAAGTTGATAAGGCCATTCAAATATACTTCAAACGTTACCGTTGGCATATTTCTTGAGAGTAAGTCATAAAATTTAATTCCTAAAATAAATATTTAAATTATATACCGCCTGGAAACAATAAAATCAATAAAAACATTGTTTTTACAGCATGTCATATCAACATAATAAACTTATGCGATTCCAGTTACGACCCAATTAATTATTAAATACGCTACTGAAAATTGCATTATTAAATTTAACTATTCTTATTATTATTCCTATTATTATTAATAATTATTATTATTACTATTCTAATAGTCATAAAAAATTAAGAATTTCCGAATTGACATTATGTAATGCCCGTATTTGAAATTAAAAAATGAGAATCGCATATATTGATATAATTACAATAGTTATGACCAATTTCAAAATGATGTAATTAATGTGTAATTTACAATCAATACAATTCAAGACTTGAATGAAGGTTATAAAGGCCATTCAAAATACTTCGAACGTTACGTGGCTGATTTTTGGAGTGTAAGTATTTTCAAAAATTTAAATTCTAATATAAATAATTTTAATTTATATACAGCCATGGAACAATAAATCAATAAAAAACATTGTTTTTACAGCAATGTCAAACTCACATAATAACCTTATGCGATTTCCAGTTACAGACCCAATATTAACATACGCTACTGAAATATTGCCATCATTATTTAAACTATTCTTTTATTATTCCTAATTTTATTATATTATTATTATTACTATAAAGTCATAAAAAATTAAGAATTCGGAATGAACATTAGTGTAATGCCCGTATTTGAAATTTAAAAATGAGAATCGCATATATGATTATATTATCCAATATTTATGACCCTAATTTTTCAAAATGATTGTTAATTATGTGTATTTACAACAATACAATCAAGATTTGATGAAGGTATAAGGCCATTCAAAAATACTTCGAACGTTACCGTGGCTGAATTTTTGAGTGGGTAAGTAATTAAAAAATTTAATTCTAATATAAATAATTTTCCATTTATTACAGCCTGGAACAATAAAATCCAAATAAAAATCATTGTTTTTTACAGCATTCAATCAACATAATAAACTTATGCCGATTCCATTAGAGACCCAATTAATGTTAATACGCTAACTCGAAATATTCATTAATTATTTACTATTCTTATATTATCCTATTAATATATTATAATTATTATTACTACTATTAATACGTCATAAAACAAATTAAGAATTTTGAAATGACATTATGTAAGCCCCGTATTTTGAAATTTAAAAATGAGAAACGCATATATTGATTAATTACAATATTGATGACCCTAATTTTCAAAAAATGATGTATTAATGTGTATTACACAATTTAAAAAAAACCCAACAATATCGCAATTCGAATAAAAATTATTCAGCAAAATATGGAAATTAATTTTACAACTCTTTTAATTCTTTTTCGTGTGTACTACTGTCATAATGACAGCCAAAGGCGAAAATAATATTAATAAGAAGAAAAAAACGGTAGGTATAGCGATAGACTTGATAAATTGATAAGGCCATTCAAAATACTTCAAACGTTACCGTGGCAATGATTTTCTTGGAGAGTAAGTATTAATAATTTAATTCTAATAAATAAATAATTTTAATTTATATACAGCCTGGAACAATAAAATCAATAAAAACATTGTTTTACAGATGTCAATCAACATAAAAACTTATGCGATTCCAGTTACGAGACTCCAATTAATGTTAAATACGCTACTGAACTATTGCATTTTATTAACTATTCTTATTATTATTCCCTATTATTATAATTATTATTATTACATTAATAGTCATACAAAAATTAAAATTTCGGAATGACATTGATGTAATGCCGTATTGAAATTTAAAATGAGAATCGCATATATTGATAATTATCAATATTATGACCCATAATTTTCAAAAATGATTGTAATTTAATGTGATTTACAACAATACAATCAAGACTGATGAAGGTTAATAAGGCCATTCAAAAATACTTCGAACGTTACCGTGGCTGATTTTTTGGAGTGTAAGTATTTTAAAAAATTTAATTCTAATATTAAATAATTTTTAATTTATAAAAGCCTGAACAAATAAAATCAATAAAAACATTGCCCTTTTTTACAGTAGGTCAATCAACATAATAAACTATGCGATTCCAGTTACGATACTCCAATTAATGTTAAATACGCTACTGAAATATTCATATATTCAAAACTAGCTTATTATATCTACTAATTAGATTAATACATTAATCCTCGATGGAAAAAATGATTAGCTGCAATTCAAAGAAGATGTAATGCCCGTAATGAAATTTAAAACTAAACCTTATTGATAAATCAATTTTGAACCCTAATTTCAAAAAATGATTGAAAAAGAAGAAAAAATATACATATGAAGACTTGATGAAGGTGATAAGGCCATTCAAAAATACTTCGAAACGTTACCGTGGCTGATTTTTGGAGTGTAAGTATTTAAAAATTTAATTCTAATAATAAATAATTTTTAATTATATACAGCCTGGAACATAAAATCAATAAAAACATTGTTTTTACAGCATGTCAATCAACATAATAAATTTATGCGATTCCGAGTTACGAGACTCCAATTAATGTTAAATACCGCTACTGACAAATATTGCATTATTATTAACTATTCTTATTATATTCCTAATTATTATTATTATACATTATTATTACTACTATTAATAGTCCATAAAAAAATTAAGAATTTTGAAACTGAACATTATGTAATGCCGTATTTGAATTTAAAATGAGAAACGCAATATTGATTATATTAATCAAATATTGATGAACCCCTAATTTCAAAAACGATTGTAATTAATGTGTATTACACAAATTTAAAAAACCCACAATATCGAGAATTGAACAAAAATTATTTCAACGCAAATATGAAATTAATTTTTTACAACTCTTTTAATTCTTTTCGTGTGTACTACTGTCATAATGACAGCCGAAAGGACGCCAATAAATTAATAAGAAGAAAAAAACGTAAGGTATAGCGATAAGATTGATATCAGTATAAGGCCATTCAAAAAATACTTCAAACGTTACGGGCATATTCTTTGAGAGAAGTCAATTTTAATTTAATTCTAATTAAATAATAATTTTAATTTATACTACGCCTGGAACAATAAAATCAATAAAACATTTTTTAACAGCATGTCAATCAACATAATAAACTTTGCGAATTCCAGTTACGAGACTCCCACATTAATTTAAATACGCACTGAAATATTGCATTATTTTTAACTATTCTATTATTATCCTATTATTTATAATTATTATATTACTATTAATAGCATAAAAAAATAAGAATTTCGGAAAGACAATATGTAATGCCCGTATTTGAAATTAAAAATGAGACCATCGCATATATTGATTAATTTATCAATATTTTATGACCCCTAATTTTCAAAAATATTGTAATTAAATGTGTTTTACAATCAATACAATTCAAGACTTGGATGAAGGTTATAAGGCCCATTCAAAAATACTTCAACGTACCGGGCTGATTTTTTGGAGTGTAAGTATTTTTAAAAATTTTATTCGTATATTAAATTAATTTTTAATTTATATACAGCCTTGAACAATAAAATCAATAAAAAACATTGTTTTTACAGCATGTCAATCAACATATAGATTTAGCGGTCCAGTTACGAGGACTCCATTAATGTTAATACGCTACTGGAAATATTGCTTATTATTTAACTATTCGTATTATTTCCTATATTATTATTTTATAATTATTATTACTACTATTAATAGTCATAAAAAAATTAAGAATTTTGAAATGACATTATGTAATGCCCCGTATGGAATTTAAATGAGAAACGCATATATTGATTTATTATCAATATTGATGACCCTAATTTTCAAAAATGATTGTAATTAATGTGTATTACACAATTTAAAAAACCCACAATATTCGAGAAATTCGAATAAAAATTATTTCAGCAAATATGGAAATTAATTTTTTACAACTCTTTTAATTCTTTTTCGGTGTTACTACTGTCATAATGAAAGCCAAAGGACGAAAATAATATTAATAAGAAGAAAAAAAACGGTAGGTATAGCGATAGAATTGATAAAGTTGATAAGGCCATTCAAAATATACTTCAAACGTTACCGTGGCATATTTCTTTGAGAGTAAGTATTTAATAATTTAATTCTAATAATAAATAATTTTTAATTTATATACAGCCTGGACAATAAATCAATAAAAACATTGTTGACGCATGTCAATCAACATAATAAACTTATGCGATTCCAGTTACGAGACTCCAATTAATTTTAATACGCTACTGAAATATTGGCATTATATTAACTATTCTTATTATATCCTATTAAATTATTATAATTATATTATTACTTAATGTCATAAAATTAAGAATTCGGAAATGACATTATGTATGCCCGTATTTGAATTTAATGAGATCGCATATATGATTATATTTATCAAAATTTTGATCCCCTAATTTTCAAAAAATGATATGTAATTAATGTGTATTTACATCAATACAATCAGACTTGATGAAGGGGTATAGGCCATCAAAATACTTCGAACGTTACCGTGGCTGTTTTTGGAGTGTAAGTATTTTAAATTTAATTCTAATATTATAATTTTAATTATAACAGCCTGGAACAATAAAATCAATTAAAACATCTGTTTTTACAGATGCTCAACATAATAACTTATCGATTCAGTACGAGACTCAATTAATTTTAATACGCTACTGGATAGATATTGCATTATTATTTAACTATTCTTATTTATTATTTTTTCCCTTATTATTATAATTATTAATTATTACTATTAATAGTTCATAAAAAAAATAAGAATTTCGGAATGACATTATGTAATGCCGTATTGAATTTAAAATGAGAAATCGCATATATTGATTATATTATCAATATTTATGACCCTAATTTTCAAAATGATTGTAATTAATGTGTTTACAATCAATACAATCAAGAGTTTATGAAGGTTATAAGGCCATCAAAATACTTCGAACGTTTTACCGTGGCTGATCTTTTTGGAGTGTAAGTATTTTAAAATTTAATTCTAATATTAAATAATTTTAATTTATATACAGCCTGGAACAATAAAATCAATAAAAACATTGTTTTTACAGCATGTCAATCACATAATAAACTTATGCGATTCCAGTTACGAGACTCCAAATTAATGTTAAATACGCTACTGAAATATTGCATTATTATTTAACTATTTTATTATTATTCCTTTATTATTATTATAATTATTATTACTTACTATAATAGTCATAAAAAAATTAGAATTTTGAAATGACATTATGTAATGCCGTATTTGAAATTTAAAATGAGAAACGCATATATTTGATTATATTATCAATTGGATGACCCTAATTTTCAAAATGATTGGAATTAATGTGTATTAACAATTTAAAAAACCACAATATCGGGAATTCGAATAAAAATTATTTAGCAAATATGGAAATTTAATTTTTACAACTCTTTTAATCTTTTTCGTGGGTACTACTGTCATAATGACAGAAGGACGAAAATATATTAATAAGAAGAAAAAACGGTAGGTATAGCGTTAGAATTGATAAAGTTGGAAGGCCATTCAAAAATACTTCAAACGTTACCGTGGCATATTTCTTTGAGAGTAAGTATTTTAATAATTTAATTCTAATAATAAATAATTTTTAATTTATATACAGCTGGAACAATAAATCAATAAAACATTGTTTTTACAGCATGTCAATCAACATAATAAACTTATGCGATTTCCAGTACGGAGACTCCAATTAATGTTAAATACGCTACTGAAATATTGCATTATTATTTTAACTATTCTTATTATTATTCCTATTATTATTAATTATTATTATTACTATTAATAGTCATAAAAAAATTAGAAATTTCGGAATGACATTATTGTAATGCCCGTATTGAAAATTTAAAATGAGAATCGCATATATTGATTATATTATCAATATTTATGACCCTTAATTTTCAAAAATGATTGTAATAATGTGTATTTACAATCAATACAATCAAGACTGATGAAGGTTATAAGGCCATTCACAAAAATACTTCGAACGTTTACGTGGCTGATTTTTTGGAGTGTAAGTATTTTAAAAATTTAATTCTAATATTAAATAATTTTTAATTTATATACAGCCTTGGAACATAAATCAATAAAAACATTGTTTTTACAGCATGTCAATCAACATAATAAAACTTATGCGATCCAGTTACGAGACTCCAATTAATGTTAAATACGCTACTGAAATATGCCATTATTATTTAACTATTCTTATTATTATTCCTATATTATTATAATTATTATTATACTATTAATAGTCATAAAAAATTAAGAATTTCGAATACATTAATGTAATGCCCGTATTTTGAAATTTAAAATGAGAATCGCATATATTGATTATATTATCAATATTTATGAACCCTAATTTTCAAAAATGAATTGTAATTTATGTGTATTTTACGTATCATACAATCAAGACTTGATGAAGGTTATAAGGCCATTCAAAATACTTCGAACGTTACGTGGCTGATTTTTGGAGTGTAGTATTTTTTAAAATTTAATTCTTTAATATAAATAATTTTAATTTATATACAGCCGGAACAATAAAATCAATTAAAAACATTGGTTTTTACCAGCATGTCATCAACATAATAAATTTATGCGATTCCAGTTACGGACTCCAATTAATGTTAATTACGCTACTGAAAATATTGCATTATTATTTAACTATTCTTATTATTATTCTATTATTATTATTATATTATTATTACTACTATTAATAGTCATAAAAATTAAGAATTTTGAAATGACATTATGTAATGCCCGTAATTTTGAATTTAAAATGAGGAAACGCAATATATTGATTTTTTTCCACTATTTGATGACCCTAATGTTTCAAAATGATTTTGTAATTAATTGTGTTTTACACAATTTAAAAAACCCACAATATTCGAGAATCGAATAAAAAAATATATTTCAGCAAATATGGAAAATTAATTTTTACAGCTCTTTAATTCTTTTCGTGTGTACGTTACTGTCATTAATGACAGCCAAGGACGAAAATAATATTAATAAGAAGAAAAAAAAACGGTTAGGTATAGCGATAGAATTGATAGTTGATAAAGGCCATGTCAAAAATACTTCAACGTTTACCGTGCTATTTCTTTTGAGAGTAAGATATTTTAATAATTTAATATCTAATAATAAATATTTTTAAGTTATATACAGGCCTGGAACAATAAATCAATAAAACATTGGTTTTTACAGCATGTTCATCACTAAATAGACTTATGCGATTCAGTTACGAGACTCCAATTAATTTTAAATACGCTTACTGAAATATTGCATATTATTTTCTATTCTTATTATTATGTCCTATTATTATATAATTATTATTATTACTATTATAGTCATAAAAATTATTAGATTTCGGAATGACATTATGTAATGCCCGTATTTTGAATTTAAAATAGAATGGCATTATTGATTTATGTATTATCAATATTTATGCACCCTAATTTCAAAAATGATTGTTAATAATGTTATTTACAATCCAATACAATCAAGGACTTGATGAAGGTTATAAGGCCTTCAAAAATACTTTTTCTCGACGTTACCGTGGCTGATTTTTTGTTAGTAAGTATTTTAAAAATTTATTCTAATATTAAATAATTTTTAATTTTATACAGCCTGGAACAATAAAATCAATAAAAACATTTTTTTTAACAGCTGTCAATCAACATAATAAACTTATGCGATTCCAGTTTACGAGACTCCAATTAATGTTAAATACGCTACGAAATATTGCATTATATTAACTATTCTTATTATTATTCCTATTATTAATTATTATTATTACTATTAATAGTCATAAAAAAGATTAAGAATTTCGGAATGACATTATGTAAATGCCCGTATTTGAAATTTAAAATGAGAATCGCATATATTGATATATTATCATATTTATGACCCTAATTTTTCAAAAATGATTGTAATTAATGTTATTTACAATCATACATCAGCTTGATGAAGGTTATAAGGCCATTCAAATACTTCGAACGTTACCGTGGCTGATGTTTTTGGAGTGTAAGTATTTTAAAAATTTATTCTAATATTAAATAATTTTTTAATTTATATACAGCCTGGAACAATAAAATCAATAAAACATTGTTTTTACAGGCATGTCAATCAACATAATAATTTATGCGATTCCAGTTACGAGACTCAATTAATGTTAAATACCGCTACTGAAATATTGCTTTTAATTTTAACTTTCTTATTTATTCCTATTATTATTATTATATTATTATTACTACTATTAATAGTATAAAAAATTAATGATTCGGAAGATTATGTAATGCCCGTATTTAAATTTAAAATGAGAAACCATATATTGGATTATATTATCAATATTGATGACCCTAATTTCAAAATGATTGTAATGAATGGGTATTACACAATTTAAAAAACCCAATATTCGAGAATTCGGAAATAAAAAATATATTTCAGCAAATATGGAAATTAATTTTTTTACAACTCTTTTAATTCTTTTCGTGTTTTTACTACTGTCATAATGACAGCCAAAGGACGAAAATAATATAATTAAGATTAAAAAAACGGTAGGTTATGCGATAGAATTGATAAAGTTGATAAGGCCATCAAAAATCTACTTCAAACGTTACCGTGGCAGATTTTCTTGAGAGTAAGTATTTAATAATTTAATTCTAATAATAAATAATTTTTAATTTATTATACAGCCTGGGGACCAATAAAATCAATTGAAAACATTGCCCTTTAGAGCATGTAATCAATATAATAACTTCTGCGATTCCAGTACGAGTCCAATTGAATGCTAATTACGCTACTGTATATGCATGTCCAAAAACTTGATTATAGGCACTAACGAAGTTGAAATACCTCAATCCTCGATGGAACAAAGGGATAATTAGCTGCTATTCAAGAAGATGTCATTTCATTTTATTTCAAAACAAAATACGTTACCAACCTGAGTGAGTAAAAAGATTTAAGAAACTAAAAATAACAGCTATTCACTGTAGTGGTGAAGCAATAAAACAGAATTCGATGTAATGTATAGTGTAGGTGTGGGGCAAGCGCATGATTTACCGATTGTCGAGATAAATCAATAAAAATGTAGAAAATGCGAACAAAATATTCCTTATCCTTTTTCTCTACCCTTGATTTTGATGAAAGTTCTCTCAGGTATTTAATGAGAGATACTCTTTTTAATAGCTTAACTGTTATTTATACTTACTCTGATAATGAGAGAAGCAATTGATAATTTATTTAGCACATATGGAAAGAGGTTTTAACTTCATTAATGATAAAGAATTGTTTCAATTTGTGGCATAAATAGTCTCAAGTTAAGTGAGGGGGCTAGTGAAGCAGTGCGCAACTATCTACCTCTAACAAAGAATCGATAAGTATTATTTTTAATTTTAAATTACTCAGTTTAATTTTCTTTTTAATAATTAGATAATATCAAAATGAACAATACTAACAATAACTGAAATTATTTGAATATGAATCAAGTTAATTAATTTTTTTAAAATGTTTTGTTTTATTTAATTTATAAAATAAATGGTCCTTAATATTTAACCGAAAGCAGGTGTATGTAAAAGTGTCAAGTAAATCCCATTAAATGAATCACTATTGACATTTACTATGAACTGTGTCAGTAGACTATTCAAAAAAATCAAGGGACATTTTTATTAATTTGCGGAAAAGTATCACAATAACGAAATCACAATCTACTCATTTCTATTACTAACTGCTCCTTATTGAGCATTTCATTTTTAATTAAATCGAAACTATAGAACTCATTTCAAAAATAATTTATTCAAATACCTAGTTGTTAAAAAATAAAAAATAAAAAAAGTTCTAAAACGCAATTTATTAATTTCACTTCCAAATGTTTAGGTCTTCGTTGTATCGTTTTTCGTTTCTTTTTCAAACGTTATTTATGATCTCAAATATGTTTGATCCAAACACGTTTGTTCCCAAATATGGATATCCAATTATTTATGATTAAATATGTATGATCCAAATATGTATGCTCCAAATATGAATGCTCCAATATGAATGCTTTCATGATTTAATCAATATATGTATGCTGCTAGTATAAAACAGTTAGGATTTATTGGTTTTAATTTTTAATTATCATAATATTTAAAATTATTATTTAATTAATGTAATTTGCTTTCATTTTATATCATGCTCTTCCATGACATTTGTTAAATATGGAAATTAATTTATACAATCTTTTATTCTTTTTCGTTTGTACTACTGTCATAATGAAAGCCAAAGGCCAATAATAATAATTTAAAACAAGAAAAAACGGTTAGGTTTTTTAGACTTTGATAAAGGTGAAAAGGGCCATTCAAAAATACTTCGAACGTTACCCGTGGCTGATTTTTTGGAGGTAAGTATTTTAAAATTAATTCTAATATTAAATAATTTTTAATTTATATACAGCCTGAACAATAAATCAATAAAAACATTGTTTTTACAGCATGTCAATCAACATAATAAACTTATGCGATTCCAGTTACGAGACTCCAATTAATGTTAAATACGCTACTGAAATATTGCATTATTATTTAACTATTCTTATTATTATTCCTATTATTATTATAATTTTATTATTACTATTAATAGTCATAAAAAAATTAAGAATTTCGGAATGACATTATGTAATGCCCGTATTTGAAATTTTAATAATGAGAGAATCGCATATATTGATTATATTATCAATATTTATGACCCTAATTTTCAAAAATGATTGTAATTAATAGTGTATTTACAATCAAGACTTGATGAAGTTATAAGGCCATCAAAATACTTCGACTTACCCGTGGCTATTTTTTGGAGTGTAAGTATTAAAAATTTAATTCTAATATTAAATAATTTTAATTTAATTATCAGCCCTTGGAACAATTAAAATCAATAAAAACATTGTTTTTACAGCATGTCAATCAACATTATAAACTTATGCGATTCCAGTTACGAGACTCCAATTAATGTTAAATACGCTACTGAAATATGGCATTATTATTTAACTATTCTTATTTATATTCCTATTATTATTTAATTATATTATTATTAATAGTCATAAAAAATTAAGAATTTCGAATGACATTATGTAAGCCCGTATTGAAATTAAAAATGAGAATCGCATATATTGATTAATTATCAATAATTTGACCCTAATTTTCAAAATGATTGAATTAATGTGTATTACATCAATACAATCAGACATTGTGAGTTATAAGGCATTCAAAATACTTGAACGTTACCGTGGCTGATTTTTTGAGTGTAAGTATTTTAAAATTTAATGTCTAATATTAAATAATTTATTTTATACAGCTGAACAATAAATCAATAAACATGTTTTTACAGCATGTCAAATCACATAATAAATTTAGGCTTCCAGTACGAGACTCCAATTAATGTTAAATACGCTACTGAAATATTGCATTTTTTTACTATCTTATTATTTTCCTTTATATATTATATTATTATTACTACTATAATGTCATAAAAAAATAGAATTTTGAATGACATTATGTAATGCCGTATTTGAAATTTAAAATGAAAACATAATTGATTATATTATTCAAATTGATGACCCTAATTTTTCAAAATGATTGTAATTAATGTGTATTTACACAATTTAAAAAAACCCACAATATTCGAGATTCGAATAAAAAATTATTTCAGCAAATATGTGGAAATTAAATTTTTACAACTTCTTTTAATTCTTTTTCGTGTGTACTACTGTATAATGACAGCCAAAGGACGAAAATAATATTAATAAGAAGAAAAAACGGGTAGTATAGCGATAGAATTGATAAAGTTGATAAGGCCATTCAAAAATACTTCAAACGTTACCGTGGCATATTCTTTGAGAGTAGTATTTTAATAATTTAATTCTTAATAATAATAATTTTTAATTTATATTCAGCCTGGACAATAAAATCAATGAAAACATTGCCCTAGAGCATGTCAATCAATATAATAAACTTCTGCGATTCAGTTTACGAGACTCCAATTAATGCTAATTACGCTACTGGTATATTGCATGTCCAAAAAAAGCTGATTATATGCACTAACGAAGTTAGAAATACCTCAATCTCGATGGAACAAAGGATATTAGCTGCTATTCAAAGAAGATGTCATTTCATTTTATTTCAAACAAAATACTTTACCAACCTGAGGTGAGTAATAAAGATTTAAGAAAACTAAAAATAACAGCATCACTGATAGTGGTGATAGCAATAAAACAGAATTCGATGTATGTAATAATGTTAGGTGTGGCAAGCGGCATGATTACGATTGTCGAGATAATCAATAAATGTAGAAATGCGAACAAAATATTCCTTATCCTTTTTTCTCTACCTTGAATTTGATGAAAGTTCTCTCAGGGTATTTAATGAGAGATACTCTTTTTTATAGCTAACTGTTATTTATACTTTACTCTGATAATGAGAGAAGCAAATTGAATAATTTTTAGCACATTATGGAAGAGGTTTTTAACTTCATTAATGATAAGAATTGTTTCAATTTGTGCATAAATAGTCTCAAGTTAAGTGAGGGGGCTAGTGAAGCAGTGCGCAACTATTACCCTACTAACAAAAATCATAAGTATTATTTTTAATTTTAAATTACTCGTTTAATTTCTTTTTAATATTAGATAATATCAAAATGAACAATACTAACAATACATGAAGAATTATTTGAAGTATGAATCAAGTTAATTTTTAATTTTTTAAAATGTTTTGTTTTATTTACATTTTATAAATAAATGGTCCTTAATATTTAACCGAAAGCAGGTGTATGTAAAGTGTCAAGTAAATCCCCATTAAAATCACTATTGACATTTACTATGAACTGTGTCAGTAGACTATCAAAAAATCAAGGGACATTTTTATTAAATTTGCGGAAAAGTATCACAAATACGAAATCAACAATCTACTCTATTTTTCTATTACTAACTGCTCCTTTTTTGAGCATTTCATTTTTAATTAAATCGAAACTATAGAACTCATTTCAAATAATTTATTCAAATACCTAGTTGTTAAAAAATAAAAACAATAAAAAGTTCTAAAACGCTAATTTATTAATTTCACTTCCAAATGTTTAGGTCTTCGTTGTATCGTTTTTCGTTTCTTTTTCAAACGTTATTTATTGATTTAAATATGTTTGATCAACC
>JACMZG010000357.1:0-37692 GCA_018340805.1 Microvelia longipes | reverse complement strand
TTATTCCTGTATTATCCTCTATACACTTGAATTGGTAATCTTTTTTCTTTCTTAATTCTAATATCAAATGTTTTCATTTAGTGTGAAAAAGATTTATAAAAAAATTCACAAAAACAACAAATTATAAAATAAATTATTATGAAAAATTAATTTAAATAAATGAACTTACGTTTACTGATTTTTTCAAATATGAAATAAGTGGCTTATATATTTTAATGTTTTAAAACTAAATATGGGTGCAATCCACAAATTTTGCTGTCTTGTTGATCATCGTTTGGAGCACAATATATTTTATTAATTAATGTATTTTTTATTATATTTAATTAATTTAAATAATTTATTCATTAAAGATAGTTTTTGTGAATTTTCTATATTTAAATAAATAAATTTGGTAAAATAAAATAAAAATTCCAAAATTATGATCTACAACAATAGCTTCCTCCTAAATATTTAGCAAACGCCTTCGGTAGTTTTCCAATTTGACTTGAAAATATTGTTTTCTATTCACTAAAGATGAAATCTTAACACTTCTTGTGGCTGTTTGATTCCTTGGCAAATCAATTCCAAATCCGCTTCGAATTTCGATCAAAGATTAGGCAGGCAAGAAAAAATCCCATTAAATCGTAACCTTTAACTAAACTCATACCGAGTTTACAATGGAATCTGATTATTCATTGCATGACTTGTATTACCAACGCAATCACTTTGTCAATATGTTCAGCGTTTGTCGCATCTGTTCCGATCCATGTTGTTCATAAAAGAAATCAGATCGGCTTTTGTCAGGTGCCATGGTGGTAATGTGTCACTTTGTTCAAGGTCTCTAAACGCACAGATAACATTTTGATTCTTCTATCTCTTACTTATTCCTGTATTATCCTCTATACACTTTGAATTGGTAATCTTTTTCTTCTTAATTCTAATATCAAATGTTTTCATTTAGTGTGAAAAAGATTATAAAAAAAATTCACAAAAAACAAAAAAATTATAAAATTAAAATAATTATTATGAAAAATTAATTTAAATAAATGAACTTACGTTTACTGGATTTTTTTCAAATATGAATAAGTGGCTTATATTTTAATGTTTTAAACTAAATATGGTGCAATCCAAAATTTTGCTGTCTTGTTGATCATCGTTTGGAGCACATATATTTTATTAATTAATGTATTTTATTATATAAATGTATATTTATTAATTAATTTAAATAATTTATTCATTAAAGATAGTTTTTGTGAATTTCTATATTTAAATAAATAAATTTTGGTAAAATAAAATAAAATTCCAAAATTATGATCTACAACAATAGCTCCTCCTAAATAATTAGCAACGCCTTCTAGTTTTCCAATTGACTTGAAAATATTGTTTTCTATTCACTAAAGATGAAATCTTAACACTTCTTGTGGCTGTTTGATTCCTTGGCAAATCAATTCCAAATCCGCTTCGAATTTCGATCAGAGATTAGGCAGAGCAAGAAAAAATCCCATTAAATCGTAACCTTTAACTAAACTCATACCGAGTTTACATGGAATCTGATTATTCATTGCATGACTTGTATTAACCAACGCAATCACTTTGTCAATATGTTCAGCGTTTGTCGCATCTGTTCCGATCCCATGTTTGTTCATAAAAGAAATCAGATCGGCTTTTGTCAGGTGCCATGGTGGTAATGTGTCACTTTGTTCAAGGTCTCTAAACGCACAGATAACATTTTGATTCTTCTATCTCTTACTTATTCCTGTATTATCCTCTATACACTTTGAATTGTAATCTTTTTTCTTCTTAATTCTAATATCAAATGTTTTCATTTAGTGTGAAAAAGATTTATAAAAAATTCACAAAAAACAACAAATTATAAAATTAAAATAATTATTATGAAAAATTAATTTAAATAAATGAACTTACGTTTACTGGATTTTTTCAAATATGAATAAGTGGCTTATATTTTAATGTTTTAAACTAAATATGGGTGCAATCCACAAATTTTGCTGTCTTGTTGATCATCGTTTGGAGCACAATATATTTTATTAATTAATGTATTTTATTATAAATGTATTTTATTAATTAAATTTAAATAATTTATTCATTAAAGATAGTTTTTGTGAATTTTCTATATTTAAATAAATAAATTTGGTAAAATAAAATAAAATTCCAAAATTATGATCTACAACAATAGCTCCTCCTAAATATTTAGCAACGCCTTCTTGTAGTTTCCAATTTGACTTGAAAATATTGTTTTGTATTCACTGAGATGAAATCTTAACACTTCTTGTGGCTGTTTGATTCCTTGGCAAATCAATTCCAAATCCGCTTCGAATTTCGATCAGAGATTAGGCAGAGCAAGAAAAAATCCATTAAATCGTAACCTTTAACTAAACTCATACCGAGTTTACATGGAATCAGATTATTCATTGCATGACTTGTATTACCAACGCAATCACTTTGTCAATATGTAGCGTTTGTCGCATCTGTTCCGATCCCATGTTTGTTCATAAAAGAAATCAGATCGGCTTTTGTCAGGTGCCATGGTGGTAATGTGTCACTTTGTTCAAGGTCTCTAAACGCACAGATAACATTTTGATTCTTGTATCTCTTACTTATTCCTGTATTATCCTCTATACACTTTGAATTGTAAATCTTTTTTCTTCTTAATTCTAATATCAAATGTTTTCATTTAGTGTGAAAAAGATTTATAAAAAAATTCACAAAAAACAACAAATTATAAAATTAAAATAATTATTATGAAAAATTAATTTAAATAAATGAACTTACGTTTACTGGATTTTTTTTCAAATATGATAAGTGGCTTATATTTTAATGTTTTAAACTAAATATGGGTGCAATCCACAAATTTTGCTGTCTTGTTGATCATCGTTTGGAGCACAATATATTTTATTAAATTAATGTATTTTATTATAAATGTAATTTATTAATTTAATTTAAATAATTTATTCATTAAAGATAGTTTTTGTGAATTTTCTATATTTAAATAAATAAATTTGGTAAAATAAAATAAAATTCCAAAATTATGATCTACAACAATAGCTCCTCCTAAATATTTAGCAACGCCTTCTTGTAGTTTTCCAATTTGACTTGAAAATATTGTTTTCTATTCACTAAAGATGAAATCTTAACACTTCTTGTGGCTGTTTGATTCCTTGGCAAATCAATTCCAAATCCGCTTCGAATTTCGATCAGAGATTAGGCAGAGCAAGAAAAAATCCCATTAAATCGTAACCTTTAACTAAACTCATACCGAGTTTACATGGAATCTGATTATTCATTGCATGACTTGTATTACCAACGCAATCACTTTGTCAATATGTTCAGCGTTGTCGCATCTGTTCCGATCCATGTTTGTTCATAAAAGAAATCAGATCGGCTTTTGTCAGGTGCCATGGTGGTAATGTGTCACTTTGTTCAAGGTCTCTAAACGCACAGATAACATTTTGATTCTTCTATCTCTTACTTATTCCTGTATTATCCTCTATACACTTTGAATTGGTAAATCTTTTTTCTTCTTAATTCTAATATCAAATGTTTTCATTTAGTGTGAAAAAGATTTATAAAAAAATTCACAAAAAACAACAATTATAAAATTAAAATAATTATTATGAAAAATTAATTTAAATAAATGAACTTACGTTTACTGGATTTTTTCAAATATGAATAAGTGGCTTATATTTTAATGTTTTAAACTAAATATGGGTGCAATCCACAAATTTTGCTGTCTTGTTGATCATCGTTTGGAGCACAATATATTTTATTAATTAATGTATTTTATAAATGTATTTTTATTAATTAAATTTAAAATAATTTATTCATTAAAGATAGTTTTTGTGAATTTTCTATATTTAAATAAATAAATTTGGTAAAATAAAATAAAATTCCAAAATTATGATCTACAACAATAGCTCCTCCTAAATATTTAGCAACGCCTTCTTGTAGTTTTCCAATTTGACTTGAAAATATTGTTTTCTATTCACTAAAGAGAAATCTTAACACTTCTTGTGGCTGTTTGATTCCTTGGCAAATCAATTCCAAATCCGCTTCGAATTTCGATCAGAGATTAGGCAGAGCAAGAAAAAATCCCATTAAATCGTAACCTTTAACTAAACTCATACCGAGTTTACATGGAATCTGATTATTCATTGCATGACTTGTATTACCAACGCAATCACTTTGTCAATATGTTCAGCGTTTGTCGCATCTGTTCCGATCCCATGTTTGTTCATAAAAGAAATCAGATCGGCTTTTGTCAGGTGCCATGGTGGTAATGTGTCACTTTGTTCAAGGTCTCTAAACGCACAGATAACATTTTGATTCTTGTATCTCTTACTTATTCCTGTATTATCCTCTATACACTTTGAATTGGTAATCTTTTTTCTTCTTAATTCTAATATCAAATGTTTTCATTTAGTGTGAAAAAGATTTATAAAAATTCACAAAAACACAACAAATTATAAAATTAAAATAATTATTATGAAAAATTAATTTAAATAAATGAACTTACGTTTACTGGATTTTTTTCAAATATGAATAAGTGGCTTATATTTTAATTTTAAACTAAATATGGGTGCAATCCACAAATTTTTGCTGTCTTGTTGATCATCGTTTGGAGCACAATATATTTTATTAATTAATGTATTTTATTATAAAATGTATTTTTATTAATTAAATTTAAATAATTTATTCATTAAAGATAGTTTTTGTGAATTTTCTATATTTAAATAAATAAATTTGGTAAAATAAAATAAAATTCCAAAATTATGATCTACAACAATAGCTTCCTCCTAAATATTTAGCAACGCCTTCTTGTAGTTTTCCAATTTGACTTGAAAATATTGTTTTCTATTCACTAATGAATCTTAACACTTCTTGTGGCTGTTTGATTCCTTGGCAAATCAATTCCAAATCCGCTTCGAATTTCGATCAGAGATTAGGCAGCAAGAAAAAATCCCATTAAATCGTAACCTTTAACTAAACTCATACCGAGTTTACATGGAATCTGATTATTCATTGCATGACTTGTATTACCAACGCAATCACTTTGTCAATATGTTCAGCGTTTGTCGCATCTGTTCCGATCCCATGTTTGTTCATAAAAGAAATCAGATCGGCTTTTGTCAGGTGCCATGGTGGTATGTGTCACTTGTTCAAGGTCTCTAAACGCACAGATAACATTTTGATTCTTCTATCTCTTACTTATTCCTGTATTATCCTCTATACACACTTTGAATTGGTAATCTTTTTCTTCTTAATTCTAATATCAAATGTTTTCATTTAGTGTGAAAAAGATTTATAAAAAATTCACAAAAAACAACAAATTATAAAATTAAAATAATTATTATGAAAAATTAATTTAAATAAATGAACTTACGTTTACTGGATTTTTTTTCAAATATGAATAAGTGGCTTATATTTTAATGTTTTAAACTAAATATGGGTGCAATCCAAATTTTGCTGTCTTGTTGATCATCGTTTGGAGCACAATATATTTTATTAATTAATGTATTTTATTTAAATGTATTTTTATTAATTAAATTTAAATAATTTATTCATTAAAGATAGTTTTTGTGAATTTTCTATATTTAAATAAATAAATTTGGTAAAATAAAAAATTCCAAAATTATGATCTACAACAATAGCTTCTCCTAAATATTTAACGCCTTTGTAGTTTTCCAATTTGACTTGAAAATATTGTTTTCTATTCACTAAAGATGAAATCTTAACACTTCTTGTGGCTGTTTGATTCCTTGGCAAATCAATTCCAAATCCGCTTCGAATTTCGATCAGAGATTAGGCAGAGCAAGAAAAAATCCCAAAAAATCGTAACCTTTAACTAAACTCATACCGAGTTTACATGGAATCTGATTATTCATTGCATGACTGTATTACCAACGCAATCACTTTGTCAATATGTTCAGCGTTTGTCGCATCTGTTCCGATCCCATGTTTGTTCATAAAAGAAATCAGATCGGCTTTTGTCAGGTGCCATGGTGGTAATGTGTCACTTTGTTCAAGGTCTCTAAACGCACAGATAACATTTTGATTCTTCTCTCTTACTTATTCCTGTATTATCCTCTATACACTTTGAATTGGTAATCTTTTTCTTCTTAATTCTAATATCAAATGTTTTCATTTAGTGTGAAAAAGATTTATAAAAAAATTCACAAAAAACAACAAATTAAAAAATTAAAATAATTATTATGAAAATTAATTTAAATAAATGAACTTACGTTTACTGGATTTTTTTCAAATATGAATAAGTGGCTTATATTTTAATGTTTTAAACTAAATATGGGTGCAATCCACAAATTTTGCTGTCTTGTTGATCATCGTTTGGAGCACAATATATTTTATTAATTAATGTATTTTATTATAAATGTATTTTTATTAATTAAATAAATAATTTATTCATTAAAGATAGTTTTTGTGAATTTTCTATATTTAAATAATAAATTTGGTAAAATAAATAAAATCCTAAAAATTATGATCTACAACAATAGCTCCTCCTAAATATTTAGCAACGCCTTTTGTAGTTTTCCAATTTGACTTGAAAATATTGTTTTCTATTCACTGAGATGAAATCTTAACACTTCTTGTGGCTGTTTGATTCCTTGGCAAATCAATTCCAAATCCGCTTCGAATTTCGATCAGAGATTAGGCGAGCAAGAAAAAATCCCATTAAATCGTAACCTTTAACTAAACTCATACCGAGTTTACATGGAATCTGATTATTCATTGCATGACTTGTATTACCAACGCAATCACTTTGTCAATATGTTCAGCGTTGTCGCATCTGTTCCGATCCCATGTTTGTTCATAAAAGAAATCAGATCGGCTTTTGTCAGGTGCCATGGTGGTAATGTGTCACTTTGTTCAAGGTCTCTAAACGCACAGATAACATTTTGATTCTTGTATCTCTTACTTATTCCTGTATTATCCTCTATACACTTTGAATTGGTAATCTTTTTTCTTCTTAATTCTAATATCAAATGTTTTCATTTAGTGTGAAAAAGATTTATAAAAAATTCACAAAAAACAACAAATTATAAAATTAAAATAATTATTATGAAAAATTAATTTAAATAAATGAACTTACGTTTACTGGATTTTTTTCAAATATGAATAAGTGGCTTATATTTTAATGTTTTAAACTAAATATGGGTGCAATCCACAAATTTTGCTGTCTTGTTGATCATCGTTTGGAGCACAATATATTTTATTAATTAATGTATTTTATTATAAATGTATTTTATTAATTAAATTTAAATAATTTATTCATTAAAGATAGTTTTTGTGAATTTTCTATATTTAAATAAATAAATTTGGTAAAATAAAATAAAATTCCAAAATTATGATCTACAACAATAGCTCCTCCTAAATATTTAGCAACGCCTTGGTAGTTTTCCAATTTGACTTGAAAATATTGTTTTCTATTCACTGAGATGAAATCTTAACACTTCTTGTGGCTGTTTGATTCCTTGGCAAATCAATTCCAAATCCGCTTCGAATTTCGATCAGAGATTAGGCGAGCAAGAAAAAATCCCATTAAATCGTAACCTTTAACTAAACTCATACCGAGTTTACATGGAATCAGATTATTCATTGCATGACTTGTATTACCAACGCAATCACTTTGTCAATATGTTCAGCGTTGTCGCATCTGTTCCGATCCCATGTTTGTTCATAAAAGAAATCAGATCGGCTTTTGTCAGGTGCCATGGTGGTAATGTGTCACTTTGTTCAAGGTCTCTAAACGCACAGATAACATTTTGATTCTTGTATCTCTTACTTATTCCTGTATTATCCTCTATACACTTTGAATTGTAATCTTTTTTCTTCTTAATTCTAATATCAAATGTTTTCATTTAGTGTGAAAAAGATTTATAAAAAAATTCACAAAAAACAACAAATTATAAAATTAAAATAATTATTATGAAAAATTAATTTAAATAAATGAACTTACGTTTACTGGATTTTTTTCAAATATGAATAAGTGGCTTATATTTTAATGTTTTAAACTAAATATGGTGCAATCCACAAATTTTGCTGTCTTGTTGATCATCGTTTGGAGCACAATATATTTATTAATTAATGTATTTTATTATAAATGTATTTTATTAATTAAATTTAAATAATTTATTCATTAAAGATAGTTTTTGTGAATTTTCTATATTTAAATAAATAAATTTGGTAAATAAAATAAAAATTCCAAAATTATGATCTACAACAATAGCTCCTCCTAAATATTTAGCAACGCCTTCTTGTAGTTTTCCAATTTGACTTGAAAATATTGTTTTGTATTCACTGAGATGAAATCTTAACACTTCTTGTGGCTGTTTGATTCCTTGGCAAATCAATTCCAAATCCGCTTCGAATTTCGATCAGAGATTAGGCGAGCAAGAAAAAATCCCATTAAATCGTAACCTTTAACTAAACTCATACCGAGTTTACATGGAATCAGATTATTCATTGCATGACCTGTATTACCAACGTAATCACTTTGTCAATATGTTCAGCGTTTGTCGCATCTGTTCCGATTCCATGTTTGTTCATAAAAGAAATCAGATCGGCTTTTGTCAGGTGCCATGGTGGTATGTGTCACTTTGTTCAAGGTCTCTAAACGCACAGATAACATTTTGATTCTTGTATCTCTTACTTATTCCTGTATTATCCTCTATACACTTTGAATTGTTAATCTTTTTTCTTCTTAATTCTAATATCAAATGTTTTCATTTAGTGTGAAAAAGATTTATAAAAAAATTCACAAAAAACAACAAATTATAAAATTAAAATAATTATTATGAAAAATTAATTTAAATAAATGAACTTACGTTTACTGGATTTTTTCAAATATGAATAAGTGGCTTATTTTAATGTTTTAAACTAAATATGGGTGCAATCCACAAATTTTGCTGTCTTGTTGATCATCGTTTGGAGCACAATATATTTTATTAATTAATGTATTTTATTATAAATGTATTTTTATTAATTAAATTTAAATAATTTATTCATTAAAGATAGTTTTTGTGAATTTTCTATATTTAAATAAATAAATTTGGTAAAATAAAATAAATTCCAAAATTATGATCTACAACAATAGCTTCTCCTAAATATTTAGCAACGCCTTCTTGTAGTTTTCCAATTTGACTTGAAAATATTGTTTTGTATTCACTGAGATGAAATCTTAACACTTCTTGTGGCTGTTTGATTCCTTGGCAAATCAATTCCAAATCCGCTTCGAATTTCGATCAGAGATTAGGCGAGCAAGAAAAAATCCCATTAAATCGTAACCTTTAACTAAACTCATACCGAGTTTACATGGAATCAGATTATTCATTGCATGACCTGTATTACCAACGTAATCACTTTGTCAATATGTTCAGCGTGTGTCGCATCTGTTCCGATCCCATGTTTGTTCATAAAAGAAATCAGATCGGCTTTTGTCAGGTGCCATGGTGGTAATGTGTCACTTTGTTCAAGGTCTCTAAACGCACAGATAACATTTTGATTCTTGTATCTCTTACTTATTCCTGTATTATCCTCTATACACTTTGAATTGTTAATCTTTTTTCTTCTTAATTCTAATATCAATGTTTTCATTTAGTGTGAAAAAGATTTATAAAAAAATTCACAAAAAACAAAATTATAAAATTAAAATAATTATTATGAAAAATTAATTTAAATAAATGAACTTACGTTTACTGGATTTTTTTCAAATATGAATAAGTGGCTTATATTTTAATGTTTTAAACTAAATATGGGTGCAATCCACAAATTTTGCTGTCTTGTTGATCATCGTTTGGAGCACAATATATTTTATTAATTAATGTATTTTTATTAATTAAATTTAAATAATTTATTCATTAAAGATAGTTTTTGTGAATTTTCTATATTAAATAAATAAATTTGGTAAAATAAAATGTCACTAATTCCAAAATTATGATCTACAACAACAGCTCCTAAATATTTAGCAACGCCTTCTTGTAGTTTTCCAATTTGACTTGAAAATATTGTTTTGTATTCACTGAGATGAAATCTTAACACTTCTTGTGGCTGTTTGATTCCTTGGCAAATCAATTCCAAATCCGCTTCGAATTTCGATCAGAGATTAGGCGGAGCAAGAAAAAATCCCATTAAATCGTAACCTTTAACTAAACTCATACCGAGTTTACATGGAATCAGATTATTCATTGCATGACCTGTATACCAACGTAATCACTTTGTCAATATGTTCAGCGTGTGTCGCATCTGTTCCGATTCCATGTTTGTTCATAAAAGAAATCAGATCGGCTTTTGTCAGGTTTCCTAAACATTTTGATTCTTGTATCTCTTACTTATTCCTGTATTATCCTCTATACACTTTGAATTGTTAATCTTTTTCTTCTTAATTTCTAATATCAAATGTTTTCATTTAGTGTGAAAAAGATTTATAAAAAAATTCACAAAAAACAACAAATTATAAAATTAAAATAATTATTATGAAAAATTAATTTAAATAAATGAACTTACGTTTACTGGATTTTTTTCAAATATGAATAAGTGGCTTATATTTTAATGTTTTAAACTAAATATGGGTGCAATCCACAAATTTTGCTGTCTTGTTGATCATCGTTTGGAGCACAATATATTTTTATTAATTAATGTATTTTTATTAATTAAATTTAAATAATTTATTCATTAAAGATAGTTTTTGTGAATTTTCTATATTTAAATAAATAAATTTGGTAAAATAAAATGTCACTAATTCCAAAATTATGATCTACAACAACAGCTTCTCCTAAATATTTAGCAACGCCTTCTTGTAGTTTTCCAATTTGACTTGAAAATATGTTTTGTATTCACTGAGATGAAATCTTAACACTTCTTGTGGCTGTTTGATTCCTTGGCAAATCAATTCCAAATCCGCTTCGAATTTCGATCAGAGATTAGGCGGAGCAAGAAAAAATCCCATTAAATCGTAACCTTTAACTAAACTCATACCGAGTTTACATGGAATCAGATTATTCATTGCATGACCTGTATTACCAACGTAATCACTTTGTCAATATGTTCAGCGTTTGTCGCATCTGTTCCGATTCCATGTTTGTTCATAAAAGAAATCAGATCGGCTTTTGTCAGGTGCCATGGTGGTATGTGTCACTTTGTTCAAGGTCTCTAAACGCACAGATAACATTTTGATTCTTGTATCTCTTACTTATTCCTGTATTATCCTCTATACACTTTGAATTGTTAATCTTTTTTCTTCTTAATTCTAATATCAAATGTTTTCATTTAGTGTGAAAAAGATTTATAAAAAAATTCACAAAAAACAACAAATTATAAAATTAAAATAATTATTATGAAAAATTAATTTAAATAAATGAACTTACGTTTACTGGATTTTTTTCAAATATGAATAAGTGGCTTATTTTTTAATGTTTTAAACTAAATATGGGTGCAATCCACAAATTTTGCTGTCTTGTTGATCATCGTTTGGAGCACAATATATTTTATTAATTAATGTATTTTTATAAAATTAAATTTAAATAATTTATTCATTAAAGATAGTTTTTGTGAATTTTCTATATTTAAATAAATAAATTTGGTAAAATAAAATCACTAATTCCAAAATTATGATCTACAACAACAGCTTCTCCTAAATATTTAGCAACGCCTTCTTGTAGTTTTCCAATTTGACTTGAAAATATTGTTTTGTATTCACTGAGATGAAATCTTAACACTTCTTGTGGCTGTTTGATTCCTTGGCAAATCAATTCCAAATCCGCTTCGAATTTCGATCAGAGATTAGGGCGGAGCAAGAAAAAATCCCATTAAATCGTAACCTTTAACTAAACTCATACCGAGTTTACATGGAATCAGATTATTCATTGCATGACCTGTATTACCAACGTAATCACTTTGTCAATATGTTCAGCGTGTGTCGCATCTGTTCCGATTCCATGTTTGTTCATAAAAGAAATCAGATCGGCTTTTGTCATTTCTCTAAACATTTTTGATTCTTGTATCTCTTACTTATTCCTGTATTATCCTCTATACACTTTGAATTGTTAATCTTTTTTCTTCTTAATTCTAATATCAAATGTTTTCATTTAGTGTGAAAAAGATTTATAAAAAAATTCACAAAAAAACAAATTATAAAATTAAAATAATTATTATGAAAAATTAATTTAAATAAATGAACTTACGTTTACTGGATTTTTTTCAAATATGAATAAGTGGCTTATATTTTAATGTTTTAAACTAAATATGGGTGCAATCCACAAATTTTGCTGTCTTGTTGATCATCGTTTGGAGCACAATATATTTTATTAATTAATGTATTTTATTATAAATGTATTTTTATTAATTAAATTTAAATAATTTATTCATTAAAGATAGTTTTTGTGAATTTTCTATATTTAAATAAATAAATTTGGTAAAATAAAATAAATTCCAAAATTATGATCTACAACAATAGCTTCTCCTAAATATTTAGCAACGCCTTCTTGTAGTTTTCCAATTTGACTTGAAAATATTGTTTTGTATTCACTGAGATGAAATCTTAACACTTCTTGTGGCTGTTTGATTCCTTGGCAAATCAATTCCAAAATCCGCTTCGAATTTCGATCAGAGATTAGGCGAGCAAGAAAAAATCCCATTAAATCGTAACCTTTAACTAAACTCATACCGAGTTTACATGGAATCAGATTATTCATTGCATGACTGTATTACCAACGTAATCACTTTGTCAATATGTTCAGCGTGTGTCGCATCTGTTCCGATCCCATGTTTGTTCATAAAAGAAATCAGATCGGCTTTTGTCAGGTGCCATGGTGGTAATGTGTCACTTTGTTCAAGGTCTCTAAACGCACAGATAACATTTTGATTCTTATCTCTTACTTATTCCTGTATTATCCTCTATACACTTTGAATTGTAATCTTTTTTCTTCTTAATTCTAATATCAAATGTTTTCATTTAGTGTGAAAAAGATTATAAAAAAATTCACAAAAAACAACAAATTATAAAATTAAAATAATTATTATGAAAAATTAATTTAAATAAATGAACTTACGTTTACTGGATTTTTTTCAAATATGAATAAGTGGCTTATTTTAATGTTTTAAACTAAATATGGGTGCAATCCACAAATTTTGCTGTCTTGTTGATCATCGTTTGGAGCACAATATATTTTATTAATTAATGTATTTTATTATAAATGTATTTTTATTAATTAAATTTAAATAATTTATTCATTAAAGATAGTTTTTGTGAATTTTCTATATTTAAATAAATAAATTTGGTAAAATAAAATAAATTCCAAAATTATGATCTACAACAACAGCTTCTCCTAAATATTTAGCAACGCCTTCTTGTAGTTTTCCAATTTGACTTGAAAATATTGTTTTGTATTCACTGAGATGAAATCTTAACACTTCTTGTGGCTGTTTGATTCCTTGGCAAATCAATTCCAAATCCGCTTCGAATTTCGATCAGAGATTAGGCGGAGCAAGAAAAAATCCCATTAAATCGTAACCTTTAACTAAACTCATACCGAGTTTACATGGAATCAGATTATTCATTGCATGACTTGTATTACCAACGCAATCACTTTGTCAATATGTTCAGCGTTTGTCGCATCTGTTCCGATCCCATGTTTGTTCATAAAAGAAATCAGATCGGCTTTTGTCAGGTGCCATGGTGGTAATGTGTCACTTTGTTCAAGGTCTCTAAACGCACAGATAACATTTTGATTCTTGTATCTCTTACTTATTCCTGTATTATCCTCTATACACTTTGAATTGTAATCTTTTTTCTTCTTAATTCTAATATCAAATGTTTTCATTTAGTGTGAAAAAGATTTATAAAAAAATTCACAAAAAACAACAAATTATAAAATTAAAATAATTATTATGAAAAATTAATTTAAATAAATGAACTTACGTTTACTGGATTTTTTTCAAATATGAATAAGTGGCTTATATTTTAATGTTTTAAACTAAATATGGGTGCAATCCACAAATTTTGCTGTCTTGTTGATCATCGTTTGGAGCACAATATATTTTATTAATTAATGTATTTTATTATAAATGTATTTTTATTAATTAAATTTAAATAATTTATTCATTAAAGATAGTTTTTGTGAATTTTCTATATTTAAATAAATAAATTTGGTAAAATAAAATGTCAAATTCCAAAATTATGATCTACAACAATAGCTCCTCCTAAATATTTAGCAACGCCTTCTTGTAGTTTTCCAATTTGACTTGAAAATATTGTTTTGTATTCACTGAAGATGAAATCTTAACACTTCTTGTGGCTGTTTGATTCCTTGGCAAATCAATTCCAAATCCGCTTCGAATTTCGATCAGAGATTAGGCGAGCAAGAAAAAATCCCATTAAATCGTAACCTTTAACTAAACTCATACCGAGTTTACATGGAATCAGATTATTCATTGCATGACTTGTATTACCAACGCAATCACTTTGTCAATATGTTCAGCGTTTGTCGCATCTGTTCCGATCCCATGTTTGTTCATAAAAGAAATCAGATCGGCTTTTGTCAGGTGCCATGGTGGTAATGTGTCACTTTGTTCAAGGTCTCTAAACGCACAGATAACATTTTGATTCTTGTATCTCTTACTTATTCCTGTATTATCCTCTATACACTTTGAATTGTAATCTTTTTCTTCTTAATTCTAATATCAAATGTTTTCATTTAGTGTGAAAAAGATTTATAAAAAAATTCACAAAAAACAACAAATTATAAAATTAAAATAATTATTATGAAAAATTAATTTAAATAAATGAACTTACGTTTACTGGATTTTTTTCAAATATGAATAAGTGGCTTATATTTTAATGTTTTAAACTAAATATGGGTGCAATCCACAAATTTTGCTGTCTTGTTGATCATCGTTTGGAGCACAATATATTTTATTAATTAATGTATTTTATTATAAATGTATTTTTATTAATTAAATTTAAATAATTTATTCATTAAAGATAGTTTTTGTGAATTTTCTATATTTAAATAAATAAATTTGGTAAAATAAAATAAATTCCAAAATTATGATCTACAACAATAGCTCCTCCTAAATATTTAGCAACGCCTTCTTGTAGTTTTCCAATTTGACTTGAAAATATTGTTTTGTATTCACTGAGATGAAATCTTAACACTTCTTGTGGCTGTTTGATTCCTTGGCAAATCAATTCCAAATCCGCTTCGAATTTCGATCAGAGATTAGGCGAGCAAGAAAAAATCCCATTAAATCGTAACCTTTAACTAAACTCATACCGAGTTTACATGGAATCAGATTATTCATTGCATGACCTGTATTACCAACGCAATCACTTTGTCAATATGTTCAGCGTGTGTCGCATCTGTTCCGATCCCATGTTTGTTCATAAAAGAAATCAGATCGGCTTTTGTCAGGTGCCATGGTGGTAATGTGTCACTTTGTTCAAGGTCTCTAAACGCACAGATAACATTTTGATTCTTGTATCTCTTACTTATTCCTGTATTATCCTCTATACACTTTGAATTGTTAATCTTTTTTCTTCTTAATTCTAATATCAAATGTTTTCATTTAGTGTGAAAAAGATTTATAAAAAAAAATCACAAAAAACAACAAATTATAAAATTAAAATAATTATTATGAAAAATTAATTTAAATAAATGAACTTACGTTTACTGGATTTTTTCAAATATGAATAAGTGGCTTATATTTTAATGTTTTAAACTAAATATGGGTGCAATCCACAAATTTTGCTGTCTTGTTGATCATCGTTTGGAGCACAATATATTTTATTAATTAATGTATTTTATTATAAATGTATTTTTATTAATTAAATTTAAATAATTTATTCATTAAAGATAGTTTTTGTGAATTTTCTATATTTAAATAAATAAATTTGGTAAAATAAAATAAAATTCCAAAATTATGATCTACAACAACAGCTTCTCCTAAATATTTAGCAACGCCTTTTGTAGTTTTCCAATTTGACTTGAAAATATTGTTTTGTATTCACTGAGATGAAATCTAACACTTCTTGTGGCTGTTTGATTCCTTGGCAAATCAATTCCAAATCCGCTTCGAATTTCGATCAGAGATTAGGCGGCAAGAAAAAATCCCATTAAATCGTAACCTTTAACTAAACTCATACCGAGTTTACATGGAATCAGATTATTCATTGCATGACCTGTATTACCAACGCAATCACTTTGTCAATATGTTCAGCGTTTGTCGCATCTGTTCCGATTCCATGTTTGTTCATAAAAGAAATCAGATCGGCTTTTGTCAGGTGCCATGGTGGTAATGTGTCACTTTGTTCAAGGTCTCTAAACGCACAGATAACATTTTGATTCTTGTATCTCTTACTTATTCCTGTATTATCCTCTATACACTTTGAATTGTAATCTTTTTTCTTCTTAATTCTAATATCAAATGTTTTCATTTAGTGTGAAAAAGATTTATAAAAAAATTCACAAAAAAACAACAAATTATAAAATTAAAATAATTATTATGAAAAATTAATTTAAATAAATGAACTTACGTTTACTGGATTTTTTTCAAATATGAATAAGTGGCTTATATTTTAATGTTTTAAACTAAATATGGGTGCAATCCACAAATTTTGCTGTCTTGTTGATCATCGTTTGGAGCACAATATATTTATTAATTAATGTATTTTATTATAATGTATTTTTATTAATTAAATTTAAATAATTTATTCATTAAAGATAGTTTTTGTGAATTTTCTATATTTAAATAAATAAATTTGGTAAAATAAAAAAAATTCCAAAATTATGATCTACAACAATAGCTCCTCCTAAATATTTAGCAACGCCTTCTTGTAGTTTTCCAATTTGACTTGAAAATTGTTTTGTATTCACTGAGATGAAATCTTAACACTTCTTGTGGCTGTTTGATTCCTTGGCAAATCAATTCCAAATCCGCTTCGAATTTCGATCAGATTAGGCGAGCAAGAAAAAATCCCATTAAATCGTAACCTTTAACTAAACTCATACCGAGTTTACATGGAATCTGATTATTCATTGCATGACTTGTATTACCAACGCAATCACTTTGTCAATATGTTCAGCGTTTGTCGCATCTGTTCCGATCCCATGTTTGTTCATAAAAGAAATCAGATCGGCTTTTGTCAGGTGCCATGGTGGTAATGTGTCACTTTGTTCAAGGTCTCTAAACGCACAGATAACATTTTGATTCTTGTATCTCTTACTTATTCCTGTATTATCCTCTATACACTTTGAATTGTAATCTTTTTTCTTCTTAATTCTAATATCAAATGTTTTCATTTAGTGTGAAAAAGATTTATAAAAAAATTCACAAAAAACAACAAATTATAAAATTAAAATAATTATTATGAAAAATTAATTTAAATAAATGAACTTACGTTTACTGGATTTTTTCAAATATGAATAAGTGGCTTATATTTTAATGTTTTAAACTAAATATGGGTGCAATCCACAAATTTTGCTGTCTTGTTGATCATCGTTTGGAGCACAATATATTTTATTAATTAATGTATTTTATTATAAATGTATTTTTATTAATTAAATTTAAATAATTTATTCATTAAAGATAGTTTTTGTGAATTTTCTATATTTAAATAAATAAATTTGGTAAAATAAAATAAAATTCCAAAATTATGATCTACAACAATAGCTCCTCCTAAATATTTAGCAACGCCTTTTGTAGTTTTCCAATTTGACTTGAAAATATTGTTTTGTATTCACTAAAGATGAAATCTTAACACTTCTTGTGGCTGTTTGATTCCTTGGCAAATCAATTCCAAATCCGCTTCGAATTTCGATCAGAGATTAGGCGAGCAAGAAAAAATCCCATTAAATCGTAACCTTTAACTAAACTCATACCGAGTTTACATGGAATCAGATATTCATTGCATGACTTGTTACCAACGCAATCACTTTGTCAATATGTTCAGCGTGTGTCGCATCTGTTCCGATTCCATGTTTGTTCATAAAAGAAATCAGATCGGCTTTTGTCAGGTGCCATGGTGGTAATGTGTCACTTTGTTCAAGGTCTCTAAACGCACAGATAACATTTTGATTCTTCTNTCCACAAAAACTATCTTTAATGAATAAATTATTTAATTTTAATTAATAAAAATACATTAATTAATAAAATATATTGTGCTCCAAACGATGATCAACAAGACAGCAAAATTTGTGGATTGCACCCATATTTAGTTAAAACATTAAAATATAAGACTTACTTATTATTTGAAAAAAATCCATAAACGTAAGTTCATTTATTTAAATTAATTTTTCATAATAATTATTTTAATTTTATAATTTGTTGTTTTTTGTGAATTTTTTTATAAATTTTTTCACACTAAATTGAAAACATTTGATATTAGAATTAAGAAGAAAAAAGATTACCAATTCAAAGTGTATAGAGGATAATACAGGAATAAGTAAGAGATACAAGAATCAAAATGTTATCTGTGCGTTTAGAGACCTTGAACAAAGTGACACATACCACCATGGCACCTGACAAAAGCCGATCTGATTTCTTTTATGAACAAACATGGAATCGGAACAGATGCGACACACGCTGAACATATTGACAAAGTGATTACGTTGGTAATACAGGTCATGCAATGAATAATCTGATTCCATGTAAACTCGGTATGAGTTTAGTTAAAGGTTACGATTTAATGGGATTTTTTCTTGCTCCGCCTAATCTCTGATCGAAATTCGAAGCGATTTGGAATTGATTTGCCAAGGAATCAAACAGCCACAAGAAGTGTTAAGATTTTCATCTCAGTGAATACAAAACAATATTTTCAAGTCAAATTGGAAAACTACAAGAAGGCGTTGCTAAATATTTAGGAGAAGCTGTTGTTGTAGATCATAATTTTGGAATTAGTGACATTTTATTTTACCAAATTTATTTATTTAAATATAGAAAATTCACAAAAACTATCTTTAATGAATAAATTATTTAAATTTAATTTAATAAAATACATTAATTAATAAAATATATTGTGCTCCAAACGATGATCAACAAGACAGCAAAATTTGTGGATTGCACCCATATTTAGTTTAAAACATTAAAATATAAGCCACTTATTCATATTTGAAAAAAATCCAGTAAACGTAAGTTCATTATTTTAAATTAATTTTTCATAATAATTATTTTAATTTTATAATTTGTTGTTTTTTGTGAATTTTTTATAAATCTTTTTCACACTAAATGAAAACATTTGATATTAGAATTAAGAAGAAAAAAGATTAACAATTCAAATGTATAGAGGATAATACAGGAATAAGCAAGAGATACAAGAATCAAAATGTTATCTGTGCGTTTAGAGACCTTGAACAAAGTGACACATCACCACCATGGCACCTGACAAAAGCCGATCTGATTTTTTTATGAACAAACATGGAATCGGAACAGATGCGACACACGCTGAACATATTGACAAAGTGATTACGTTGGTAATACAGGTCATGCAATGAATAATCTGATTCCATGTAAACTCGGTATAGTTTAGTTAAAGGTTACGATTTAATGGGATTTTTCTTGCTCCGCCTAATCTCTGATCGAAATTCGAAGCGGATTTGGAATTGATTTGCCAAGGAATCAAACAGCCACAAGAAGTGTTAAGATTTCATCTCAGTGAATACAAAACAATATTTTCAAGTCAAATTGGAAAACTACAAGAAGGCGTTGCTAAATATTTAGGAGAAGCTGTTGTTGTAGATCATAATTTTGGAATTAGTGACATTTTATTTTACCAAATTTATTTATTTAAATATAGAAATTCACAAAAACTATCTTTAATGAATAAATTATTTAAATTTAATTAATAAAAATACATTAATTAATAAAATATATATTGTGCTCCAAACGATGATCAACAAGACAGCAAAATTTGTGGATTGCACCCATATTTAGTTTAAAACATTAAAATATAAGCCACTTATTCATATTTGAAAAAAATCCAGTAAACGTAAGTTCATTTATTTTAATTAATTTTTCATAATAATTTTAATTTTATAATTTGTTGTTTTTTGTGAATTTTTTTATAAATCTTTTTCACACTAAATGAAAACATTTGATATTAGAATTAAGAAGAAAAAAGATTAACAATTCAAAGTGTATAGAGGATAATACAGGAATAAGCAGAGATACAAGAATCAAAATGTTATCTGTGCGTTTAGAGACCTTGAACAAAGTGACACATCACCACCATGGCACCTGACAAAAGCCGATCTGATTTCTTTTATGAACAAACATGGAATCGGAACAGATGCGACACACGCTGAACATATTGACAAAGTGATTACGTTGGTAATACAGGTCATGCAATGAATAATCTGATTCCATGTAAACTCGGTATGAGTTTAGTTAAAGGTTACGATTTAATGGGATTTTTTCTTGCTCCGCCTAATCTCTGATCGAAATTCGAAGCGGATTTGGAATTGATTTGCCAAGGAATCAAACAGCCACAAGAAGTGTTAAGATTTCATCTCAGTGAATACAAAACAATATTTTCAAGTCAAATTGGAAAACTACAAGAAGGCGTTGCTAAATATTTAGGAGAAGCTGTTGTTGTAGATCATAATTTTGGAATTAGTGACATTTTATTTTACCAAATTTATTTATTTAAATATAGAAAATTCACAAAACTATCTTTAATGAATAAATTATTTAAATTTAATTAAAAAATACATTAATTAAAAAAAATTATTGTGCTCCAAACGATGATCAACAAGACAGCAAAATTTGTGGATTGCACCATATTTAGTTTAAAACATTAAAAAAAAGCCACTTTTTCATATTTGAAAAAAATCCAGTAAACGTAAGTTCATTTATTTAATTAATTTTTCATAATAATTATTTTTATTTTATAATTTGTTGTTTTTTGTGAATTTTTTTATAAATCTTTTTCACACTAAATGAAAACATTTGATATTAGAATTAAGAAGAAAAAAGATTAACAATTCAAAGTGTATAGAGGATAATACAGGAATAAGTAAGAGATACAAGAATCAAAATGTTATCTGTGCGTTTAGAGACCTTGAACAAAGTGACACATCACCACCATGGCACCTGACAAAAGCCGATCTGATTTCTTTTATGAACAAACATGGAATCGGAACAGATGCGACACACGCTGAACATATTGACAAAGTGATTACGTTGGTAATACAGGTCATGCAATGAATAATCTGATTCCATGTAAACTCGGTATGAGTTTAGTTAAAGGTTACGATTTAATGGGATTTTTTCTTGCTCCGCCTAATCTCTGATCGAAATTCGAAGCGGATTTGGAATTATTTGCCAAGGAATCAAACAGCCACAAGAAGTGTTAAGATTTCATCTCAGTGAATACAAAACAATATTTTCAAAGTCAAATTGGAAAACTACAAGAAGGCGTTGCTAAATATTTAGGAGAAGCTGTTGTTGTAGATCATAATTTTGGAATTAGTGACATTTTATTTTACCAAATTTATTTATTTAAATATAGAAAATTCACAAAAACTATCTTTAATGAATAAATTATTTAAATTTAATTAATAAAATACATTAATTAATAAAATATATTGTGCTCCAAACGATGATCAACAAGACAGCAAAATTTGTGGATTGCACCCATATTTAGTTTAAAACATTAAAAATAAGCCACTTATTCATATTTGAAAAAAATCCAGTAAACGTAAGTTCATTTATTTAAATTAATTTTTCATAATAATTATTTTAATTTTATAATTTGTTGTTTTTTGTGAATTTTTTTATAAATCTTTTTCACACTAAATGAAAACATTTGATATTAGAATTAAGAAGAAAAAAGATTAACAATTCAAAGTGTATAGAGGATAATACAGGAATAAGCAGGAGATACAAGAATCAAAATGTTATCTGTGCGTTTAGACCTTGAACAAAGTGACACATCACCACCATGGCACCTGACAAAAGCCGATCTGATTTCTTTTATGAACAAACATGGAATCGGAACAGATGCGACACACGCTGAACATATTGACAAAGTGATTACGTTGGTAATACAGGTCATGCAATGAATAATCTGATTCCATGTAAACTCGGTATGAGTTTAGTTAAAGGTTACGATTTAATGGGATTTTTCTTGCTCCGCCTAATCTCTGATCGAAATTCGAAGCGGATTTGGAATTGATTTGCCAAGGAATCAAACAGCCACAAGAAGTGTTAAGATTTCATCTCAGTGAATACAAAACAATATTTTCAAGTCAAATTGGAAAACTACAAGAAGGCGTTGCTAAATATTTAGGAGAAGCTGTTGTTGTAGATCATAATTTTGGAATTAGTGACATTTTATTTTACCAAATTTATTTATTTAAATATAGAAAATTCACAAAAACTATCTTTAATGAATAAATTATTTAAATTTAATTAATAAAATACATTAATTAATAAAATATATTGTGCTCCAAACGATGATCAACAAGACAGCAAAATTTGTGGATTGCACCCATATTTAGTTTAAAACATTAAAAAAAAGCCACTTATTCATATTTGAAAAAAATCCAGTAAACGTAAGTTCATTTATTTAATTAATTTTCATAATAATTATTTTAATTTTATAATTTGTTGTTTTTTGTGAATTTTTTTATAAATCTTTTTCACACTAAATGAAAACATTTGATATTAGAATTAAGAAGAAAAAAGATTAACAATTCAAAGTGTATAGAGGATAATACAGGAATAAGTAAGAGATACAAGAATCAAAATGTTATCTGTGCGTTTAGAGACCTTGAACAAAGTGACACATCACCACCATGGCACCTGACAAAAGCCGATCTGATTTCTTTTATGAACAAACATGGAATCGGAACAGATGCGACACACGCTGAACATATTGACAAAGTGATTACGTTGGTAATACAGGTCATGCAATGAATAATCTGATTCCATGTAAACTCGGTATGAGTTTAGTTAAAGGTTACGATTTAATGGGATTTTTTCTTGCTCCGCCTAATCTCTGATCGAAATTCGAAGCGGATTTGGAATTGATTTGCCAAGGAATCAAACAGCCACAAGAAGTGTTAAGATTTCATCTCAGTGAATACAAAACAATATTTTCAAGTCAAATTGGAAAACTACAAGAAGGCGTTGCTAAATATTTAGGAGAAGCTTGTTGTAGATCATAATTTTGGAATTAGTGACATTTTATTTTACCAAATTTATTTATTTAAATATAGAAAATTCACAAAAACTATCTTTAATGAATAAATTATTTAAATTTAATTAATAAAAATACATTAATTAATAAAATAATTGTGCTCCAAACGATGATCAACAAGACAGCAAAATTTGTGGATTGCACCCATATTTAGTTTAAAACATTAAAATATAAGCCACTTATTCATATTTGAAAAAAATCCAGTAAACGTAAGTTCATTTATTTTAATTAATTTTTCATAATAATTATTTATTTTTAAATTTGTTGTTTTTTGTGAATTTTTTTATAAATCTTTTTCACACTAAATGAAAACATTTGATATTAGAATTAAGAAGAAAAAAGATTAACAATTCAAAGTGTATAGAGGAATACAGGAATAAGCAAGAGATACAAGAATCAAAATGTTATCTGTGCGTTTAGAGACCTTGAACAAAGTGACACATACCACCATGGCACCTGACAAAAGCCGATCTGATTTCTTTTATGAACAAACATGGAATCGGAACAGATGCGACACACGCTGAACATATTGACAAAGTGATTACGTTGGTAATACAGGTCATGCAATGAATAATCTGATTCCATGTAAACTCGGTATGAGTTTAGTTAAAGGTTACGATTTAATGGGATTTTTTCTTGCTCCGCCTAATCTCTGATCGAAATTCGAAGCGGAATTTGGAATTGATTTGCCAAGGAATCAAACAGCCACAAGAAGTGTTAAGATTTCATCTCAGTGAATACAAAACAATATTTTCAAGTCAAATTGGAAAACTACAAGAAGGCGTTGCTAAATATTTAGGAGAAGCTGTTGTTGTAGATCATAATTTTGGAATTAGTGACATTTTATTTTACCAAATTTATTTATTTAAATATAGAAAATTCACAAAAACTATCTTTAATGAATAAATTATTTTAAATTTAATTAATTAAAAATACATTAATTAATAAAATATATTGTGCTCCAAACGATGATCAACAAGACAGCAAAATTTGTGGATTGCCCATATTTAGTTTAAAACATTAAAAATAAGCCACTTTTTCATATTTGAAAAAAATCCAGTAAACGTAAGTTCATTTATTTAAATTAATTTTTCATAATAATTATTTTAATTTTATAATTTGTTGTTTTTTGTGAATTTTTTTATAAATCTTTTCACACTAAATGAAAACATTTGATATTAGAATTAAGAAGAAAAAAGATTAACAATTCAAAGTGTATAGAGGATAATACAGGAATAAGCAGAGATACAAGAATCAAAATGTTATCTGTGCGTTTAGAGACCTTGAACAAAGTGACACATCACCACCATGGCACCTGACAAAAGCCGATCTGATTTCTTTTATGAACAAACATGGAATCGGAACAGATGCGACACACGCTGAACATATTGACAAAGTGATTACGTTGGTAATACAGGTCATGCAATGAATAATCTGATTCCATGTAAACTCGGTATGAGTTTAGTTAAAGGTTACGATTTAATGGGATTTTTTCTTGCTCCGCCTAATCTCTGATCGAAATTCGAAGCGGATTTGGAATTGATTTGCCAAGGAATCAAACAGCCACAAGAAGTGTTAAGATTTCATCTCAGTGAATACAAAACAATATTTTCAAGTCAAATTGGAAAACTACAAGAAGGCGTTGCTAAATATTTAGGAGAAGCTGTTGTTGTAGATCATAATTTTGGAATTAGTGACATTTTATTTTACCAAATTTATTTATTTAAATATAGAAAATTCACAAAAACTATCTTTAATGAATAAATTATTTAAATTTAATTAATAAAAATACATTAATTAATAAAATATATTGTGCTCCAAACGATGATCAACAAGACAGCAAAATTTGTGGATTGCACCATATTTAGTTTAAACATTAAAAAACACTTATTCATATTTGAAAAAAAATCCAGTAAACGTAAGTTCATTTATTTAAATTAATTTTTCATAATAATTATTTTTAATTTTATAATTTGTTTTTTGTGAATTTTTTTATAAATCTTTTTCACACTAAATGAAAACATTTGATATTAGAATTAAGAAGAAAAAAGATTAACAATTCAAAGTGTATAGAGGATAATACAGGAATAAGCAGGAGATACAAGAATCAAAATGTTATCTGTGCGTTTAGAGACCTTGAACAAAGTGACACATCACCACCATGGCACCTGACAAAAGCCGATCTGATTTCTTTTATGAACAAACATGGAATCGGAACAGATGCGACACACGCTGAACATATTGACAAAGTGATTACGTTGGTAATACAGGTCATGCAATGAATAATCTGATTCCATGTAAACTCGTATGAGTTTAGTTAAAGGTTACGATTTAATGGGATTTTTTCTTGCTCCGCCTAATCTCTGATCGAAATTCGAAGCGGATTTGGAATTGATTTGCCAAGGAATCAAACAGCCACAAGAAGTGTTAAGATTTCATCTCAGTGAATACAAAACAATTTTCAAGTCAAATTGGAAAACTACAAGAAGGCGTTGCTAAATATTTAGGAGAAGCTGTTGTTGTAGATCATAATTTTGGAATTAGTGACATTTTATTTTACCAAATTTATTTATTTAAATATAGAAAATTCACAAAAACTATCTTTAATGAATAAATTATTTAAATTTAATTAATAAAAATACATTAATTAATAAAATATTGTGCTCCAAACGATGATCAACAAGACAGCAAAATTTGTGGATTGCACCCATATTTAGTTTAAAACATTAAAAATATAAGCCACTTATTCATATTTGAAAAAATCCAGTAAACGTAAGTTCATTTATTTAAATTAATTTTTCATAATAATTATTTTAATTTATAATTTTGTTTTTTTGTGAATTTTTTTATAAATCTTTTTCACACTAAATGAAAACATTTGATATTAGAATTAAGAAGAAAAAAGATTAACAATTCAAAGTGTATAGAGGATAATACAGGAATAAGCAGAGATACAAGAATCAAAATGTTATCTGTGCGTTTAGAGACCTTGAACAAAGTGACACATACCACCATGGCACCTGACAAAAGCCGATCTGATTTCTTTTATGAACAAACATGGAATCGGAACAGATGCGACACACGCTGAACATATTGACAAAGTGATTACGTTGGTAATACAGGTCATGCAATGAATAATCTGATTCCATGTAAACTCGGTATGAGTTTAGTTAAAGGTTACGATTTAATGGGATTTTTTCTTGCTCCGCCTAATCTCTGATCGAAATTCGAAGGAATTTGGAATTGATTTGCCAAGGAATCAAACAGCCACAAGAAGTGTTAAGATTTCATCTCAGTGAATACAAAACAATATTTTCAAGTCAAATTGGAAAACTACAAGAAGGCGTTGCTAAATATTTAGGAGAAGCTGTTGTTGTAGATCATAATTTTGGAATTAGTGACATTTTATTTTACCAAATTTATTTATTTAAATATAGAAAATTCACAAAAACTATCTTTAATGAATAAATTATTTAAATTTAATTAATAAAAATACATTAATTAATAAAATATATTGTGCTCCAAACGATGATCAACAAGACAGCAAAATTTGTGGATTGCACCCATATTTAGTTTAAAACATTAAAATATAAGCCACTTATTCATTTGAAAAAAATCCAGTAAACGTAAGTTCATTTATTTAAATTAATTTTTCATAATAATTATTTTAATTTTATAATTTGTTGTTTTTTGTGAATTTTTTTATAAATCTTTTTCACACTAAATGAAAACATTTGATATTAGAATTAAGAAGAAAAAAGATTACAATTCAAAGTGTATAGAGGATAATACAGGAATAAGTAAGAGATACAAGAATCAAAATGTTATCTGTGCGTTTAGAGACCTTGAACAAAGTGACACACCACCATGGCACCTGACAAAAGCCGATCTGATTTCTTTTATGAACAAACATGGAATCGGAACAGATGCGACACACGCTGAACATATTGACAAAGTGATTACGTTGGTAATACAGGTCATGCAATGAATAATCTGATTCCATGTAAACTCGGTATGAGTTTAGTTAAAGGTTACGATTTAATGGGATTTTTTCTTGCTCCGCCTAATCTCTGATCGAAATTCGAAGCGGATTTGGAATTGATTTGCCAAGGAATCAAACAGCCACAAGAAGTGTTAAGATTTCATCTCAGTGAATAAAAAAATATTTTCAAGTCAAATTGGAAAACTACAAGAAGGCGTTGCTAAATATTTAGGAGAAGCTGTTGTTGTAGATCATAATTTTGGAATTTTATTTTATTTTACCAAATTTATTTATTTAAATATAGAAAATTCACAAAAACTATCTTTAATGAATAAATTATTTAAATTTAATTAATAAAAATACATTAATTAATAAAAAATATTGTGCTCCAAACGATGATCAACAAGACAGCAAAATTTGTGGATTGCACCCATATTTAGTTTAAACATTAAAATATAAGCCACTTATTCATATTTGAAAAAAATCCAGTAAACGTAAGTTCATTTATTTAAATTAATTTTTCATAATAATTATTTTAATTTTATAATTTGTTGTTTTTTGTGAATTTTTTATAAATCTTTTTCACACTAAATGAAAACATTTGATATTAGAATTAAGAAGAAAAAAGATTAACAATTCAAAGTGTATAGAGGATAATACAGGAATAAGCAAGAGATACAAGAATCAAAATGTTATCTGTGCGTTTAGAGACCTTGAACAAAGTGACACATACCACCATGGCACCTGACAAAAGCCGATCTGATTTCTTTTATGAACAAACATGGGATCGGAACAGATGCGACAACGCTGAACATATTGACAAAGTGATTACGTTGGTAATACAGGTCATGCAATGAATAATCTGATTCCATGTAAACTCGGTATGAGTTTAGTTAAAGGTTACGATTTAATGGGATTTTTTCTTGCTCCGCCTAATCTCTGATCGAAATTCGAAGCGGATTTGGAATTGATTTGCCAAGGAATCAAACAGCCACAAGAAGTGTTAAGATTTCATCTCAGTGAATACAAAACAATATTTTCAAGTCAAATTGGAAAACTACAAGAAGGCGTTGCTAAATATTTAGGAGAAGCTGTTGTTGTAGATCATAATTTTGGAATTTTATTTTATTTACCAAATTTATTTATTTAAATATAGAAAATTCACAAAAACTATCTTTAATGAATAAATTATTTAAATTTAATTAATAAAAATACATTTATAATAAAATACATTAATTAATAAAAATATTGTGCTCCAAACGATGATCAACAAGACAGCAAAATTTTGGATTGCACCCATATTTAGTTTAAAACATTAAAATATAAGCCACTTATTCATATTTGAAAAAAATCCAGTAAACGTAAGTTCATTTATTTAAATTAATTTTTCATAATAATTATTTTAATTTTATAATTTGTTGTTTTTTGTGAATTTTTTTATAAATCTTTTTCACACTAAATGAAAACATTTGATATTTAGAATTAAGAAGAAAAAAGATTAACAATTCAAAGTGTATAGAGGATAATACAGGAATAAGTAAGAGATACAAGAATCAAAATGTTATCTGTGCGTTTAGAGACCTTGAACAAAGTGACACATTACCACCATGGCACCTGACAAAGCCGATCTGATTTCTTTTATGAACAAACATGGAATCGGAACAGATGCGACAAACGCTGAACATATTGACAAAGTGATTACGTTGGTAATACAAGTCATGCAATGAATAATCTGATTCCATGTAAACTCGGTATGAGTTTAGTTAAAGGTTACGATTTAATGGGTTTTTTCTTGCCTGCCTAATCTCTGATCGAAATTCGAAGCGGATTTGGAATTGATTTGCCAAGGAATCAAACAGCCACAAGAAGTGTTAAGATTTCATCTCAGTGAATACAAAACAATATTTTCAAGTCAAATTGGAAAACTACAAGAAGGCGTTGCTAAATATTTAGGAGGAGCTGTTGTTGTAGATCATAATTTTGGAATTTTATTTTATTTTACCAAATTTATTTATTTAAATATAGAAAATTCACAAAAACTATCTTTAATGAATAAATTATTTAAATTTAATTAATAAAAATACATTAATTAATAAAAATATTGTGCTCCAAACGATGATCAACAAGACAGCAAAATTTGTGGATTGCACCCATATTTAGTTTAAAACATTAAAAAATAAGCCACTTATTCATATTTGAAAAAAAATCCAGTAAACGTAAGTTCATTTATTTAAATTAATTTTTCATAATAATTATTTTAATTTTATAATTTGTTGTTTTTTGTGAATTTTTTTATAAATCTTTTTCACACTAAATGAAAACATTTGATATTAGAATTAAGAAGAAAAAAGATTACCAATTCAAAGTGTATAGAGGATAATACAGGAATAAGCAGGAGATACAAGAATCAAAATGTTATCTGTGCGTTTAGAGACCTTGAACAAAGTGACACATTACCACCATGGCACCTGACAAAAGCCGATCTGATTTCTTTTATGAACAAACATGGGAATCGGAACAGATGCGACACACGCTGAACATATTGACAAAGTGATTACGTTGGTAATACAGGTCATGCAATGAATAATCTGATTCCATGTAAACTCGGTATGAGTTTAGTTAAAGGTTACGATTTAATGGGATTTTTTCTTGCTCGCCTAATCTCTGATCGAAATTCGAAGCGGATTTGGAATTGATTTGCCAAGGAATCAAACAGCCACAAGAAGTGTTAAGATTTCATCTCAGTGAATAAAAAATATTTTCAAGTCAAATTGGAAAACTACAAGAAGGCGTTGCTAAATATTTAGGAGGAGCTATTGTTGTAGATCATAATTTTGGAATTTTATTTTATTTTACCAAATTTATTTATTTAAATATAGAAAATTCACAAAAACTATCTTTAATGAATAAATTATTTAAATTAATTAATAAAAATACATTTAATAATAAAATACATTAATTAATATATTGTGCTCCAAACGATGATCAACAAGACAGCAAAATTTGTGGATTGCACCCATATTTAGTTTAAAACATTAAAATATAAGCCACTTATTCATATTTGAAAAAATCCAGTAAACGTAAGTTCATTTATTTAAATTAATTTTTCATAATAATTATTTTAATTTTATAATTTGTTGTTTTTTGTGAATTTTTTATAAATCTTTTTCACACTAAATGAAAAACATTTGATATTAGAATTAAGAAGAAAAAAGATTAACAATTCAAAGTGTATAGAGGATAATACAGGAATAAGTAAGAGATACAAGAATCAAAATGTTATCTGTGCGTTTAGAGACCTTGAACAAAGTGACACATACCACCATGGCACCTGACAAAAGCCGATCTGATTTCTTTTATGAACAAACATGGGATCGGAACAGATGCGACAAACGCTGAACATATTGACAAAGTGATTGCGTTGGTAATACAGGTCATGCAATGAATAATCTGATTCCATGTAAACTCGGTATGAGTTTAGTTAAAGGTTACGATTTAATGGGATTTTTTCTTGCTCGCCTAATCTCTGATCGAAATTCGAAGCGGATTTGGAATTGATTTGCCAAGGAATCAAACAGCCACAAGAAGTGTTAAGATTTCATCTCAGTGAATAGAAAAAATATTTTCAAGTCAAATTGGAAAACTACAAGAAGGCGTTGCTAAATATTTAGGAGGAGCTATTGTTGTAGATCATAATTTTGGAATTTTATTTTATTTTACAAATTTATTTATTTAAATATAGAAAATTCACAAAAAAACTATCTTTAATGAATAAATTATTTAAATTTAATTAATAAAAATACAATTAATAAAATATATTGTGCTCCAAACGATGATCAACAAGACAGCAAATTTGTGGATTGCACCCATATTTAGTTTAAACATTAAAATATAAGCCACTTATTCATATTTGAAAAAAAATCCAGTAAACGTAAGTTCATTTATTTAAATTAATTTTTCATAATAATTATTTAATTTTATAATTTGTTGTTTTTGTGAATTTTTTATAAATCTTTTTCACACTAAATGAAAACATTTGATATTAGAATTAAGAAGAAAAAAGATTACCAATTCAAAGTGTATAGAGGATAATACAGGAATAAGTAAGAGATACAAGAATCAAAATGTTATCTGTGCGTTAGAGACCTTGAACAAAGTGACACATACCACCATGGCACCTGACAAAAGCCGATCTGATTTCTTTTATGAACAAACATGGGATCGGAACAGATGCGACAAACGCTGAACATATTGACAAAGTGATTGCGTTGGTAATACAAGTCATGCAATGAATAATCTGATTCCATGTAACTCGGTATGAGTTTAGTTAAAGGTTACGATTTAATGGGATTTTTTCTTGCTCTGCCTAATCTCTGATCGAAATTCGAAGCGGATTTGGAATTGATTTGCCAAGGAATCAAACAGCCACAAGAAGTGTTAAGATTTCATCTCAGTGAATAGAAAAATTTTTCAAGTCAAATTGGAAAACTACAAGAAGGCGTTGCTAAATATTTAGGAGGAGCTATTGTTGTAGATCATAATTTTGGAATTTTATTTTATTTTACCAAATTTATTTATTTAAATATAGAAAATTCAACAAAAACTATCTTTAATGAATAAATTATTTAAATTTAAATAAAAATACATTTATAATAAAATACATTAATTAATAAAAATATATTGTGCTCCAAACGATGATCAACAAGACAGCAAAATTTGTGGATTGCACCCATATTTAGTTTAAAACATTAAAATATAAGCACTTATTCATATTTGAAAAAAATCCAGTAAACGTAAGTTCATTTATTTAAATTAATTTTTCATAATAATTATTTTAAATTATAATTTGTTGTTTTTTGTGAATTTTTTTATAAATCTTTTTCACACTAAATGAAAACATTTGATATTAGAATTAAGAAGAAAAAAGATTACCAATTCAAAGTGTATAGAGGATAATACAGGAATAAGTAAGAGATTACAAGAATCAAAATGTTATCTGTGCGTTTAGAGACCTTGAACAAAGTGACACATTACCACCATGGCACCTGACAAAAGCCGATCTGATTTCTTTTATGAACAAACATGGGATCGGAACAGATGCGACAAACGCTGAACATATTGACAAAGTGATTGCGTTGGTAATACAGTCATGCAATGAATAATCTGATTCCATGTAAACTCGGTATGAGTTTAGTTAAAGGTTACGATTTAATGGGATTTTTTCTTGCCTGCCTAATCTCTGATCGAAATTCGAAGCGGATTTGGAATTGATTTGCCAAGGAATCAAAACAGCCACAAGAAGTGTTAAGATTTCATCTCAGTGAATAGAAAACAATATTTTCAAGTCAATTGGAAAACTACAAGAAGGCGTTGCTAAATATTTAGGAGGAGCTATTGTTGTAGATCATAATTTTGGAAATTTTATTTTATTTTACCAAATTTATTTATTTAAATATAGAAAATTCACAAAAAATTAATGAATAAATTTTTTAAAATTTAATTAATAAAAATACATTAATTAATAAAAATATTGTGCTCCAAACGATGATCAACAAGACAGCAAAATTTGTGGATTGCACCCATATTTAGTTTAAAACATTAAAATATAAGCCACTTATTCATATTTGAAAAAATCCAGTAAACGTAAGTTCATTTATTTAAATTAATTTTTCATAATAATTATTTTAATTTTATAATTTGTTGTTTTTTGTGAATTTTTTATAAATCTTTTTCACACTAAATGAAAACATTTGATATTAGAATTAGAAGAAAAAAGATTACAATTCAAAGTGTATAGAGGATAATACAGGAAAAGTAAGATACAAGAATCAAAATGTTATCTGTGCGTTTAGAGACCTTGAACAAAGTGACACATACCACCATGGCACCTGACAAAAGCCGATCTGATTTCTTTTATGAACAAACATGGGATCGGAACAGATGCGACAAACGCTGAACATATTGACAAAGTGATTGCGTTGGTAATACAAGTCATGCAATGAATAATCTGATTCCATGTAAACTCGGTATGAGTTTAAGTTAAAGGTTACGATTTAATGGGATTTTTTCTTGCTCTGCCTAATCTCTGATCGAAATTCGAAGCGGATTTGGAATTGATTTGCCAAGGAATCAAAACAGCCACAAGAAGTGTTAAGATTTCATCTCATGAATAGAAAAAATATTTTCAAGTCAAATTGGAAAACTACAAGAAGGCGTTGCTAAATATTTAGGAGGAGCTATTGTTGTAGATCATAATTTTGGAATTTTATTTTATTTACCAAATTTATTTATTTAAATATAGAAAATTCACAAAAACTATCTTTAATGAATAAATTATTTAAATTTAATTAATAAAAATACATTTATAATAAAATACATTAATTAATAAAAAATATGTGCTCCAAACGATGATCAACAAGACAGCAAAATTTGTGGATTGCACCCATATTTAGTTTTAAAACATTAAAATATAAGCCACTTATTCATATTTGAAAAAATCCAGTAAACGTAAGTTCATTTATTTAAATTAATTTTTCATAATAATTATTTTAATTTATAATTTGTTGTTTTTTGTGAATTTTTTTATAAATCTTTTTCACACTAAATGAAAACATTTGATATAGAATTAAGAAAAAAGATTACCAATTCAAAGTGTATAGAGGATAATACAGGAATAAGTAAGAGATACAAGAATCAAAATGTTATCTGTGCGTTTAGAGACCTTGAACAAAGTGACACATACCACCATGGCACCTGACAAAAGCCGATCTGATTTCTTTTATGAACAAACATGGGATCGGAACAGATGCGACAAACGCTGAACATATTGACAAAGTGATTGCGTTGGTAATACAAGTCATGCAATGAATAATCTGATTCCATGTAAAACTCGGTATGAGTTTAGTTAAAGGTTACGATTTAATGGGATTTTTTCTTGCTCTGCCTAATCTCTGATCGAAATTCGAAGCGGATTTGGAATTGATTTGCCAAGGAATCAAACAGCCACAAGAAGTGTTAAGATTTCATCCAGTGAATAGAAAACAATATTTTCAAGTCAAATTGGAAATACAAGAAGGCGTTGCTAAATATTTTAGGAGGAGCTGTTGTTGTAGATCATAATTTTGGAATTTTAATTTTATTTACCAAATTTATTTATTTAAATATAGAAATTCACAAAAAAAACTATCTTTAATGAATAAATTATTTAAATTTAATTAATAAAAATCTTTATAATAAATACATTAATTAATAAAATATATTGTGCTCCAAACGATGATCAACAAGACAGCAAAAATTGTGGATTGCACCCATATTTAGTTTAAAACATTAAAATTAAGCCACTTATTCATATTTGAAAAAAAATTCCAGTAAACGTAAGTTCATTTATTTAAATTAATTTTTCATAATAATTATTTAATTTTATAATTTGTTGTTTTTTGTGAATTTTTTTATAAATCTTTTTCACACTAAATGAAAACATTTGATATTAGAATTAAGAAGAAAAAAGATTACCAATTCAAAGTGTATAGAGGATAATACAGGAATAAGTAAGAGATACAAGAATCAAAATGTTATCTGTGCGTTTAGAGAACCTTGAACAAGTGACACATTACCCACCATGGCACCTGACAAAAGCCGATCTGATTCTTTTTATGAACAAACATGGGATCGGAACAGATGCGACAAACGCTGAACATATTGACAAAGTGATTGCGTTGGTAATACAAGTCATGCAATGAATAATCAGATTCCATGTAAACTCGGTATGAGTTTAGTTAAAGGTTACGATTTAATGGGATTTTTTCTTGCTCTGCCTAATCTCTGATCGAAATTCGAAGCGGATTTGGAATTGATTTGCCAAGGAATCAAACAGCCACAAGAAGTGTTAAGATTTCATCTTCAGTGAATAGAAAACAATATTTTCAAGTCAAATTGGAAACTACAAGAAGGCGTTGCTAAATATTTAGGAGGAGCTATTGTTGTAGATCATAATTTTGGAATTTTATTTTATTTTACCAAATTTATTTATTTAAAATATAGAAAATTCACAAAAACTATTTTAATGATAAATTTTTATTTAATTAATAAAAACATTAATTAATAAAAATATATTGTGCTCCAAACGATGATCAACAAGACAGCAAATTTGTGGATTGCACCCATATTTAGTTTAAAACATTAAAATATAAGCCACTTATTCATATTTGAAAAAATCCAGTAAACGTAAGTTCATTTATTTAAATTAATTTTTCATAATAATTATTTTAATTTTATAATTTGTGTTTTTTGTGAATTTTTTTATAAATCTTTTTCACACTAAATGAAAACATTTGATATTAGAATTAAGAAGAAAAAAGATTAACAATTCAAAGTGTATAGAGGATAATACAGGAATAAGTAAGAGATACAAGAATCAAAATGTTATCTGTGCGTTTAGAGACCTTGAACAAAGTGACACATACCACATGGCACCTGACAAAAGCCGATCTGATTTCTTTTATGAACAAACATGGGATCGGAACAGATGCGACAAACGCTGAACATATTGACAAAGTGATTGCGTTGGTAATACAAGTCATGCAATGAATAATCAGATTCCATGTAAACTCGGTATGAGTTTAGTTAAAGGTTACGATTTAAATGGGATTTTTTCTTGCTCTGCCTAATCTCTGATCGAAATTCGAAGCGGATTTGGAATTGATTTGCCAAGGAATCAAACAGCCACAAGAAGTGTTAAGATTTCATCTCAGTGAATAGAAAACAATATTTTCAAGTCAAATTGGGAAACTACAAGAAGGCGTTGCTAAATATTTAGGAGGAGCTATTGTTGTAGATCATAATTTTGGAATTTTATTTTATTTTACAAATTTATTTATTTAAATATAGAAAATTCACAAAAACTATCTTTAATGAATAAATTATTTAAATTTAATTAATAAAAATACATTTATAATAAAATACATTAATTAATAAAAATATTGTGCTCCAAACGATGATCAACAAGACAGCAAAATTTGTGGATTGCACCCATATTTAGTTTAAAACATTAAAATATAAGCCACTTATTCATATTTGAAAAAAATCCAGTAAACGTAAGTTCATTTATTTAAATTAATTTTTCATAATAATTATTTTAATTTTATAATTTGTTGTTTTTTGTGAATTTTTTTATAAATCTTTTCACACTAAATGAAAACATTTGATATTAGAAATTAGAAGAAAAAAGATTACCAATTCAAAGTGTATAGAGGATAATACAGGAATAAGTAAGAGATACAAGAATCAAAATGTTATCTGTGCGTTTAGAGACCTTGAACCAAAGTGACACATTACCACCATGGCACCTGACAAAAGCCGATCTGATTTCTTTTATGAACAAACATGGGATCGGAACAGATGCGACAAACGCTGAACATATTGACAAAGTGATTGCGTTGGTAATACAAGTCATGCAATGAATAATCAGATTCCATGTAAACTCGGTATGAGTTTAGTTAAAGGTTACGATTTAATGGGATTTTTCTTGCTCTGCCTAATCTCTGATCGAAATTCGAAGCGGATTTGGAATTGATTTGCCAAGGAATCAAACAGCCACAAGAAGTGTTAAGATTTATCTCAGTGAATAGAAAACAATATTTTCAAGTCAAATTGGAAACTGTTGCTAAATATTTGCTAGAGATAGTTGTTGTAGATCATAATTTTGGAATTTTATTTTATTTTACCAAATTTATTTATTTAATATAGAAAATTCACAAAAACTATCTTTAATGAATAAATTATTTAAATTTAATTAATAAAAATACATTATAATAAAATACATTAATTAATAAAATATATTGTGCTCCAAACGATGATCAACAAGACAGCAAAATTTGTGGATTGCACCCATATTTAGTTTAAAACATTAAAATATAAGCCACTTATTCATATTTGAAAAAATCCAGTAAACGTAAGTTCATTTATTTAAATTAATTTTCATAATAATTATTTTAATTTTTAATTTGTTGTTTTTTGTGAATTTTTTTTATAAATCTTTTTCACACTAAATGAAAACATTTGATATTAGAATTAAGAAGAAAAAAGATACCAATTCAAAGTGTATAGAGGATAATACAGGAATAAGTAAGAGATACAAGAATCAAAATGTTATCTGTGCGTTTTAGAGACCTTGAACAAAGTGACACATTACCACCATGGCACCTGACAAAAGCCGATCTGATTTCTTTTATGAACAAACATGGGATCGGAACAGATGCGACAAAACGCTGAACATATTGACAAAGTGATTGCGTTGGTAATACAATCATGCAATGAATAATCAGATTCCATGTAAACTCGGTATGAGTTTAGTTAAAGGTTACGATTTAATGGGATTTTTCTTGCTCTGCCTAATCTCTGATCGAAATTCGAAGCGGATTTTTAATTGATTTGCCCAGGAATCAACAGCCACAAGAAGTGTTAAGATTTCATCTCAGTGATAGAAAAACAATATTTCAAGTCAATATTG
>JACMZG010000356.1:0-19615 GCA_018340805.1 Microvelia longipes | reverse complement strand
TTAATCCAATAGAATTCTGGTCTTTGATGGATTTTGACTTGCATCATCGGAATCACTAGAATAATTTAATCCAATAGAATTCTGGTCTTTGATGGATTTGTGACTTGCATCATCGGAATCACTAGAATAATTTAATCCAATAGAATTCTGGTCTTTGATGGATTTGTGACTTGCATCATCGGAATCACTAGAATAATTTAATCCAATAGAATTCTGGTCTTTGATGGATTTTAGACTTGCATCATCGGAATCACTAGAATAATTTAATCCAATAGAATTCTGGTCTTGATGGATTTTAGACTTGCATCATCGGAATCACTAGAATAATTTAATCCAATAGAATTCTGGTCTTTGATGGATTTTGACTTGCATCATCGGAATCACTAGAATAATTTAATCCAATAGAATTCTGGTCTTTGATGGATTTGTGACTTGCATCATCGGAATCACTAGAATAATTTAATCCAATAGAATTCTGGTCTTTGATGGATTTTAGACTTGCATCATCGGAATCACTAGAATCCAATAGAATTCTGGTCTTTGATGGATTTATCATCGGAATCACTAGAATAATTTAATCCAATAGAATTCTGGTCTTTGATGGATTTGTGACTTGCATCATCGGAATCACTAGAATAATTTAATCCAATAGAATTCTGGTCTTTGATGGATTTGTGACTTGCATCATCGGAATCACTAGAATAATTTAATCCAATAGAATTCTGGTCTTTGATGGATTTTAGACTTGCATCATCGGAATCACTAGAATAATTTAATCCAATAGAATTCTGGTCTTTGATGGATTTGTGACTTGCATCATCGGAATCACTAGAATAATTTAATCCAATAGAATTCTGGTCTTTGATGGATTTTAGACTTGCATCATCGGAATCACTAGAATAATTTAATCCAATAGAATCTGGTCTTTGATGGATTTGTGACTTGCATCATCGGAATCACTAGAATAATTTAATCCAATAGAATTCTGGTCTTTTGATGGATTTGTGACTTGCATCATCGGAATCACTAAATAATTTAATCCAATAGAATTCTGGTCTTTGATGGATTTTGACTTGCATCATCGGAATCACTAGAATAATTTAATCCAATAGAATTCTGGTCTTTGATGGTTTTGACTTGCATCATCGGAATCACTAGAATAATTTAATCCAATAGAATTCTGGTCTTTGATGGATTTGTGACTTGCATCATCGGAATCACTAGAATAATTTAATCCAATAGAATTCTGGTCTTTGATGGATTTGACTTGCATCATCGGAATCACTAGAATAATTTAATCCAATAGAATTCTGGTCTTTGATGGATTTTAGACTTGCATCATCGGAATCACTAGAATAATTTAATCCAATAGAATTCTGGTCTTTGATGGATTTTAGACTTGCATCATCGGAATCACTAGAATAATTTAATCCAATAGAATTCTGGTCTTTGATGGATTTTGACTTGCATCATCGGAATCACTAGAATAATTTAATCCAATAGATTCTGGTCTTTGATGGATTTTGACTTGCATCATCGGAATCACTAGAATAATTTAATCCAATAGAATTCTGGTCTTTGATGGATTTTAGACTTGCATCATCGGAATCACTAGAATAATTTAATCCAATAGAATTCTGGTCTTTGATGGATTTTGACTTGCATCATCGGAATCACTAGAATAATTTAATCCAATAGAATTCTGGTCTTTGATGGATTTGTGACTTGCATCATCGGAATCACTAGAATAATTTAATCCAATAGAATTCTGGTCTTTGATGGATTTGTGACTTGCATCATCGGAATCACTAGAATAATTTAATCCAATAGAATTCTGGTCTTTGATGGATTTTAGACTTGCATCATCGGAATCACTAGAATAATTTAATCCAATAGAATTCTGGTCTTTGATGGATTTGTGACTTGCATCATCGGAATCACTAGAATAATTTAATCCAATAGAATTCTGGTCTTTGATGGATTTTAGACTTGCATCATCGGAATCACTAGAATAATTTAATCCAATAGAATTCTGGTCTTTGATGGATTTTGACTTGCATCATCGGAATCACTAGAATAATTTAATCCAATAGAATTTGGTCTTTGATGGATTTTGACTTGCATCATCGGAATCACTAGAATAATTTAATCCAATAGAATTCTGGTCTTTGATGGATTTGTGACTTGCATCATCGGAATCACTAGAATAATTTAATCCAAATAGAATTCTGGTCTTTGATGGATTTTAGACTTGCATCATCGGAATCACTAATAATTTAATCCAATAGAATTCTGGTCTTTGATGGATTTTAGACTTGCATCATCGGAATCACTAGAATAATTTAATCCAATAGAATTCTGGTCTTTGATGGATTTGTGACTTGCATCATCGGAATCACTAGAATAATTTAATCCAATAGAATTCTGGTCTTTGATGGATTTTAGACTTGCATCATCGGAATCACTAGAATAATTTAATCCAATAGAATTCTGGTCTTTGATGGATTTTTAGACTTGCATCATCGGAATCACTAGAATAATTTAATCCAATAGAATTCTGGTCTTTGATGGATTTTAGACTTGCATCATCGGAATCACTAGAATAATTTAATCCAATAGAATTCTGGTCTTTGATGGATTTTAGACTTGCATCATCGGAATCACTAGAATAATTTAATCCAATAGAATTCTGGTCTTTGATGGATTTTGACTTGCATCATCGGAATCACTAGAATAATTTAATCCAATAGAATTCTGGTCTTTGATGGATTTTGACTTGCATCATCGGAATCACTAGAATAATTTAATCCAATAGAATTCTGGTCTTTGATGGATTTTAGACTTGCATCATCGGAATCACTAGAATAATTTAATCCAATAGAATTCTGGTCTTTGATGGATTTTAGACTTGCATCATCGGAATCACTAGAATAATTTAATCCAATAGAATTCTGGTCTTTGATGGATTTTAGACTTGCATCATCGGAATCACTAGAATAATTTAATCCAATAGAATTCTGGTCTTTGATGGATTTTAGACTTGCATCATCGGAATCACTAGAATAATTTAATCCAATAGAATTCTGGTCTTTGATGGATTTTAGACTTGCATCATCGGAATCACTAGAATAATTTAATCCAATAGAATTCTGGTCTTTGATGGATTTGTGACTTGCATCATCGGAATCACTAGAATAATTTAATCCAATAGAATTCTGGTCTTTGATGGATTTAGACTTGCATCATCGGAATCACTAGAATAATTTAATCCAATAGAATTCTGGTCTTTGATGGATTTGTGACTTGCATCATCGGAATCACTAGAATAATTTAATCCAATAGAATTCTGGTCTTTGATGGATTTTAGACTTGCATCATCGGAATCACTAGAATAATTTAATCCAATAGAATTCTGGTCTTTGATGGATTTGTGACTTTCATCGGAATCACTAGAATAATTTAATCCAATAGAATTCTGGTCTTTGATGGATTTGTGACTTGCATCATCGGAATCACTAGAATAATTTAATCCAATAGAATTCTGGTCTTTGATGGATTTGTGACTTGCATCATCGGAATCACTAGAATAATTTAATCCAATAGAATTCTGGTCTTTGATGGATTTTAGACTTGCATCATCGGAATCACTAGAATAATTTAATCCAATAGAATTCTGGTCTTGATGGATTTGTGACTTGCATCATCGGAATCACTAGAATAATTTAATCCAATAGAATTCTGGTCTTTGATGGATTTAGACTTGCATCATCGGAATCACTAGAATAATTTAATCCAATAGAATTCTGGTCTTTGATGGATTTTAGACTTGCATCATCGGAATCACTAGAATAATTTAATCCAATAGAATTCTGGTCTTTGATGGATTTGTGACTTGCATCATCGGAATCACTAGAATAATTTAATCCAATAGAATTCTGGTCTTTGATGGATTTGTGACTTGCATCATCGGAATCACTAGAATAATTTAATCCAATAGAATTCTGGTCTTTGATGGATTTTAGACTTGCATCATCGGAATCACTAGAATAATTTAATCCAATAGAATTCTGGTCTTTGATGGATTGTGACTTGCATCATCGAATCACTAGAATAATTTAATCCAATAGAATTCTGGTCTTTGATGGATTTTAGACTTGCATCATCGGAATCACTAGAATAATTTAATCCAATAGAATTCTGGTCTTTGATGGATTTGTGACTTGCATCATCGGAATCACTAGAATAATTTAATCCAATAGAATTCTGGTCTTTGATGGATTTTGTGACTTGCATCATCGGAAATCACTAGAATAATTTAATCCAATAGAATTCTGGTCTTTGATGGATTTTAGACTTGCATCATCGGAATCACTAGAATAATTTAATCCAATAGAATTCTGGTCTTTGATGGATTTGTGACTTGCATCATCGGAATCACTAGAATAATTTAATCCAATAGAATTCTGGTCTTTGATGGATTTTGACTTGCATCATCGGAATCACTAGAATAATTTAATCCAATAGAATTCTGGTCTTTGATGGATTTGTGACTTGCATCATCGGAATCACTAGAATAATTTAATCCAATAGAATTCTGGTCTTTGATGGATTTTGTGACTTGCATCATCGGAATCACTAGAATAATTTAATCCAATAGAATTCTGGTCTTTGATGGATTTGTGACTTGCATCATCGGAATCACTAGAATAATTTAATCCAATAGAATTCTGGTCTTTGATGGATTTTAGACTTGCATCATCGGAATCACTAGAATAATTTAATCCAATAGAATTCTGGTCTTTGATGGATTTGTGACTTGCATCATCGGAATCACTAGAATAATTTAATCCAATAGAATTCTGGTCTTTGATGGATTTTAGACTTGCATCATCGGAATCACTAGAATAATTTAATCCAATAGAATTCTGGTCTTTGATGGATTTTGACTTGCATCATCGGAATCACTAGAATAATTTAATCCAATAGAATTCTGGTCTTTGATGGATTTTAGACTTGCATCATCGGAATCACTAGAATAATTTAATCCAATAGAATTCTGGTCTTTGATGGATTTTTGACTTGCATCATCGGAATCACTAGAATAATTTAATCCAATAGAATTCTGGTCTTTGATGGATTTTAGACTTGCATCATCGGAATCACTAGAATAATTTAATCCAATAGAATTCTGGTCTTTGATGGATTTTAGACTTGCATCATCGGAATCACTAGAATAATTTAATCCAATAGAATTCTGGTCTTTGATGGATTTTAGACTTGCATCGGAATCACTAGAATAATTTTAATCCAATAGAATTCTGGTCTTTGATGGATTTGTGACTTGCATCATCGGAATCACAGAATAATTTAATCCAATAGATTCTGGTTTGATGGATTTGTGACTTGCATCATCGGAATCACTAGAATAATTTAATCCAATAGAATTCTGGTCTTGATGGATTTTGACTTGCATCATCGGAATCACTAGAATAATTTAATCCAATAGAATTCTGGTTTGATGGATTTGTGACTTGCATCATCGGAATCACTAGAATAATTTAATCCAATAGAATTCTGGTCTTTGATGGATTTTAGACTTGCATCATCGGAATCACTAGAATAATTTAATCCAATAGAATTCTGGTCTTTGATGGATTTGTGACTTGCATCATCGGAATCACTAGAATAATTTAATCCAATAGAATTCTGGTCTTTGATGGATTTTGACTTGCATCATCGGAATCACTAGAATAATTTAATCCAATAGAATTCTGGTCTTTGATGGATTTTAGACTTGCATCATCGGAATCACTAGAATAATTTAATCCAATAGAATTCTGGTCTTTGATGGATTTGTGACTTGCATCATCGGAATCACTAGAATAATTTAATCCAATAGAATTCTGGTCTTTGATGGATTTTAGACTTGCATCATCGGAATCACTAGAATAATTTAATCCAATAGAATTCTGGTCTTTGATGGATTTGTGACTTGCATCATCGGAATCACTAGAATAATTTAATCCAATAGAATTCTGGTCTTTGATGGATTTGTGACTTGCATCATCGGAATCACTAGAATAATTTAATCCAATAGAATTCTGGTCTTTGATGGATTTGTGACTTGCATCATCGGAATCACTAGAATAATTTAATCCAATAGAATTCTGGTCTTTGATGGATTTTGACTTGCATCATCGGAATCACTAGAATAATTTAATCCAATAGAATTCTGGTCTTTGACTTGCATCATCGGAATCACTAGAATAATTTAATCCAATAGAATTCTGGTCTTTGATGGATTTGTGACTTGCATCATCGGAATCACTAGAATAATTTAATCCAATAGAATTCTGGTCTTTGATGGATTTTGACTTGCATCATCGGAATCACTAGAATAATTAATCCAATAGAATTCTGGTCTTTGATGGATTTGTGACTTGCATCATCGGAATCACTAGAATAATTTAATCCAATAGAATTCTGGTCTTTGATGGATTTGTGACTTGCATCATCGGAATCACTAGAATAATTTAATCCAATAGAATTCTGGTCTTTGATGGATTTTGACTTGCATCATCGGAATCACTAGAATAATTTAATCCAATAGAATTCTGGTCTTTGATGGAACTTGCATCATCGGAATCACTAGAATAATTTAATCAATAGAATTCTGGTCACTTGCATCATCGGAATCACTAGAATAATTTAATCCAATAGAATTCTGGTCTTTGATGGATTTGTGACTTGCATCATCGGAATCACTAGAATAATTTAATCCAATAGAATTCTGGTCTTTGATGGATTTTAGACTTGCATCATCGGAATCACTAGAATAATTTAATCCAATAGAATTCTGGTCTTTGATGGATTTGTGACTTGCATCATCGGAATCACTAGAATAATTTAATCCAATAGAATTCTGGTCTTTGATGGATTTTAGACTTGCATCATCGGAATCACTAGAATAATTTAATCCAATAGAATTCTGGTCTTTGATGGATTTGTGACTTGCATCATCGGAATCACTAGAATAATTTAATCCAATAGAATTCTGGTCTTTGATGGATTTTAGACTTGCATCATCGGAATCACTAGAATAATTTAATCCAATAGAATTCTGGTCTTTGATGGATTTGTGACTTGCATCATCGGAATCACTAGAATAATTTAATCCAATAGAATTCTGGTCTTTGATGGATTTTAGACTTGCATCATCGGAATCACTAGAATAATTTAATCCAATAGAATTCTGGTCTTTGATGGATTTAGACTTGCATCATCGGAATCACTAGAATAATTTAATCCAATAGAATTCTGGTCTTTGATGGATTTTGACTTGCATCATCGGAATCACTAGAATAATTTAATCCAATAGAATTCTGGTCTTTGATGGATTTTAGACTTGCATCATCGGAATCACTAGAATAATTTAATCCAATAGAATTCTGGTCTTTGATGGATTTTTAGACTTGCATCATCGGAATCACTAGAATAATTTAATCCAATAGAATTCTGGTCTTTGATGGATTTTGACTTGCATCATCGGAATCACTAGAATAATTTAATCCAATAGAATTCTGGTCTTTGATGGATTTTAGACTTGCATCATCGGAATCACTAGAATAATTTAATCCAATAGAATTCTGGTCTTTGATGGATTTTGACTTGCATCATCGGAATCACTAGAATAATTTAATCCAATAGAATTCTGGTCTTTGATGGATTTTAGACTTGCATCATCGGAATCACTAGAATAATTTAATCCAATAGAATTCTGTCTTTGATGGATTTTGACTTGCATCATCGGAATCACTAGAATAATTTAATCCAATAGAATTCTGGTCTTTGATGGATTTTAGACTTGCATCATCGGAATCACTAGAATAATTTAATCCAATAGAATTCTGGTCTTTGATGGATTTGTGACTTGCATCATCGGAATCACTAGAATAATTTAATCCAATAGAATTCTGGTCTTTGATGGATTTTAGACTTGCATCATCGGAATCACTAGAATAATTTAATCCAATAGAATTCTGGTCTTTGATGGATTTGTGACTTGCATCATCGGAATCACTAGAATAATTTAATCCAATAGAATTCTGGTCTTTGATGGATTTTGACTTGCATCATCGGAATCACTAGAATAATTTAATCCAATAGAATTCTGGTCTTTGATGGATTTTAGACTTGCATCATCGGAATCACTAGAATAATTTAATCCAATAGAATTCTGGTCTTTGATGGATTTTAGACTTGCATCATCGGAATCACTAGAATAATTTAATCCAATAGAATTCTGGTCTTTGATGGATTTTAGACTTGCATCATCACTAGAATAATTAATCCAATAGAATTCTGGTCTTTGATGGATTTTTGACTTGCATCATCGGAATCACTAGAATAATTTAATCCAATAGAATTCTGGTCTTTGATGGATTTGTGACTTGCATCATCGGAATCACTAGAATAATTTAATCCAATAGAATTCTGGTCTTTGATGGATTTTAGACTTGCATCATCGGAATCACTAGAATAATTTAATCCAATAGAATTCTGGTCTTTGATGGATTTGTGACTTGCATCATCGGAATCACTAGAAATTTAATCCAATAGAATTCTGGTCTTTGATGGATTTGACTTGCATCATCGGAATCACTAGAATAATTTAATCCAATAGAATTCTGGTCTTTGATGGATTTGTGACTTGCATCATCGGAATCACTAGAATAATTTAATCCAATAGAATTCTGGTCTTTGATGGATTTTAGACTTGCATCATCGGAATCACTAGAATAATTTAATCCAATAGAATTCTGGTCTTTGATGGATTTTAGACTTGCATCATCGGAATCACTAGAATAATTTAATCCAATAGAATTCTGGTCTTTGATGGATTTTGACTTGCATCATCGGAATCACTAGAATAATTTAATCCAATAGAATTCTGGTCTTTGATGGATTTGTGACTTGCATCATCGGAATCACTAGATAATTTAATCCAATAGAATTCTGGTCTTTGATGGATTTTGACTTGCATCATCGGAATCACTTAATCCAATAGAATTCTGGTCTTTGATGGATTTTGACTTGCATCATCGGAATCACTAGAATAATTTAATCCAATAGAATTCTGGTCTTTGATGGATTTTAGACTTGCATCATCGGAATCACTAGAATAATTTAATCCATAGAATTCTGGTCTTTGATGGATTTGTGACTTGCATCATCGGAATCACTAGAATAATTTAATCCAATAGAATTCTGGTCTTTGATGGATTTTAGACTTGCATCATCGGAATCACTAGAATAATTTAATCCAATAGAATTCTGGTCTTTGATGGATTTTAGACTTGCATCATCGGAATCACTAGAATAATTTAATCCAATAGAATTCTGGTCTTTGATGGATTTTGACTTGCATCATCGGAATCACTAGAATAATTTAATCCAATAGAATTCTGGTCTTTGATGGATTTTAGACTTGCATCATCGGAATCACTAGAATAATTTAATCCAATAGAATTCTGGTCTTTGATGGATTTGTGACTTGCATCATCGGAATCACTAGAATAATTTAATCCAATAGAATTCTGGTCTTTGATGGATTTTAGACTTGCATCATCGGAATCACTAGAATAATTTAATCCAATAGAATTCTGGTCTTTGATGGATTTTTGACTTGCATCATCGGAATCACTAGAATAATTTAATCCAATAGAATTCTGGTCTTTGATGGATTTGACTTGCATCATCGGAATCACTAGAATAATTTAATCCAAATAGAATTCTGGTCTTTGATGGATTTTTAGACTTGCATCATCGGAATCACTAGAATAATTTAATCCAATAGAATTCTGGTCTTTGATGGATTTTGACTTGCATCATCGGAATCACTAGAATAATTTAATCCAATAGAATTCTGGTCTTTGATGGATTTTTAGACTTGCATCATCGGAATCACTAGAATAATTTAATCCAATAGAATTCTGGTCTTTGATGGATTTTGACTTGCATCATCGGAATCACTAGAATAATTTAATCCAATAGAATTCTGGTCTTTGATGGATTTTTGACTTGCATCATCGGAATCACTAGAATAATTTAATCCAATAGAATTCTGGTCTTTGATGGATTTTAGACTTGCATCATCGGAATCACTAGAATAATTTAATCCAATAGAATTCTGGTCTTTGATGGATTTGACTTGCATCATCGGAATCACTAGAATAATTTAATCCAATAGAATTCTGGTCTTTGATGGATTTAGACTTGCATCATCGGAATCACTAGAATAATTTAATCCAATAGAATTCTGGTCTTTGATGGATTTTAGACTTGCATCATCGGAATCACTAGAATAATTTAATCCAATAGAATTCTGGTCTTTGATGGATTTTGACTTGCATCATCGGAATCACTAGAATAATTTAATCCAATAGAATTCTGGTCTTTGATGGATTTTTAGACTTGCATCATCGGAATCACTAGAATAATTTAATCCAATAGAATTCTGGTCTTTGATGGATTTGTGACTTGCATCATCGGAATCACTAGAATAATTAATCCAATAGAATTCTGGTCTTTGATGGATTTTAGACTTGCATCATCGGAATCACTAGAATAATTTAATCCAATAGAATTCTGGTCTTTGATGGATTTTAGACTTGCATCATCGGAATCACTAGAATAATTTAATCCAATAGAATTCTGGTCTTTGATGGATTTGTGACTTGCATCATCGGAATCACTAGAATAATTTAATCCAATAGAATTCTGGTCTTTGATGGATTTTAGACTTGCATCATCGGAATCACTAGAATAATTTAATCCAATAGAATTCTGGTCTTTGATGGATTTGTGACTTGCATCATCGGAATCTAGAATAATTTAATCCAATAGAATTCTGGTCTTTGATGGATTTTAGACTTGCATCATCGGAATCACTAGAATAATTTAATCCAATAGAATTCTGGTCTTTGATGGATTTTGACTTGCATCATCGGAATCACTAGAATAATTTAATCCAATAGAATTCTGGTCTTTGATGGGACTTGCATCATCGGAATCACTAGAATAATTTAATCCAATAGAATTCTGGTCTTTGATGGATTTTAGACTTGCATCATCGGAATCACTAGAATAATTTAATCCAATAGAATTCTGGTCTTTGATGGATTTTAGACTTGCATCATCGGAATCACTAGAATAATTTAATCCAATAGAATTCTGGTCTTTGATGGATTTGACTTGCATCATCGGAATCACTAGAATAATTTAATCCAATAGAATTCTGGTCTTTGATGGATTTTGACTTGCATCATCGGAATCACTAGAATAATTTAATCCAATAGAATTCTGGTCTTTGATGGATTTTAGACTTGCATCATCGGAATCACTAGAATAATTTAATCCAATAGGAATTCTGGTCTTTGATGGATTTTAGACTTGCATCATCGGAATCACTAGAATAATTTAATCCAATAGAATTCTGGTCTTTGATGGATTTGTGACTTGCATCATCGGAATCACTAGAATAATTTAATCCAATAGAATTCTGGTCTTTGATGGATTTTAGACTTGCATCATCGGAATCACTAGAATAATTTAATCCAATAAATTCTGGTCTTTGATGGATTTTTGACTTGCATCATCGGAATCACTAGAATAATTTAATCCAATAGAATTCTGGTCTTTGATGGATTTTGACTTGCATCATCGGAATCACTAGAATAATTTAATCCAATAGAATTCTGGTCTTTGATGGATTTGTGACTTGCATCATCGGAATCACTAGAATAATTTAATCCAATAGAATTCTGGTCTTTGATGGATTTGTGACTTGCATCATCGGAATCACTAGAATAATTTAATCCAATAGAATTCTGGTCTTTGATGGATTTTTAGACTTGCATCATCGGAATCACTAGAATAATTTAATCCAATAGAATTCTGGTCTTTGATGGATTTTAGACTTGCATCATCGGAATCACTAGAATAATTTAATCCAATAGAATTCTGGTCTTTGATGGATTTGTGACTTGCATCATCGGAATCACTAGAATAATTTAATCCAATAGAATTCTGGTCTTTGATGGATTTTAGACTTGCATCATCGGAATCACTAGAATAATTTAATCCAATAGAATTCTGGTCTTTGATGGATTTGTGACTTGCATCATCGGAATCACTAGAATAATTTAATCCAATAGAATTCTGGTCTTTGATGGATTTGTGACTTGCATCATCGGAATCACTAGAATAATTTAATCCAATAGAATTCTGGTCTTTGATGGATTTTAGACTTGCATCATCGGAATCACTAGAATAATTTAATCCAATAGAATTCTGGTCTTTGATGGATTTGTGACTTGCATCATCGGAATCACCTAGAAATAAAATCCAATAATTTAATGATGGATTTTGACTTGCATCATCGGAATCACTAGAATAATTTAATCCAATAGAATTCTGGTCTTTGATGGATTTTAGACTTGCATCATCGGAATCACTAGAATAATTTAATCCATAGAATTCTGGTCTTTGATGGATTTTAGACTTGCATCATCGGAATCACTAGAATAATTTAATCCAATAGAAATTCTGGTCTTTGATGATTTTACTTTCATCGGAATCACTAGAATCCAATAGAAGATGGATTTTTGCTCGGAATCACTAGAATAATTTAATCCAATAGAATTCTGGTCTTTGATGGATTTTAGACTTGCATCATCGGAATCACTAGAATAATTTAATCCAATAGAATTCTGGTCTTTGATGGATTTGTGACTTGCATCATCGGAATCACTAGAATAATTTAATCCAATAGAATTCTGGTCTTTGATGGATTTTGACTTGCATCATCGGAATCACTAGAATAATTTAATCCAATAGAATTCTGGTCTTTGATGGATTTGACTTGCATCATCGGAATCACTAGAATAATTTAATCCAATAGAATTCTGGTCTTTGATGGATTTTAGACTTGCATCATCGGAATCACTAGAATAATTTAATCCAATAGAATTCTGGTCTTTGATGGATTTTGACTTGCATCATCGGAATCACTAGAATAATTTAATCCAATAGAATTCTGGTCTTTGATGGATTTTAGACTTGCATCATCGGAATCACTAGAATAATTTTAATCCAATAGAATTCTGGTCTTTGATGGATTTGTGACTTGCATCATCGGAATCACTAGAATAATTTAATCCAATAGAATTCTGGTCTTTGATGGATTTTAGACTTGCATCATCGGAATCACTAGAATAATTTAATCCAATAGAATTCTGGTCTTTTGATGATTTTAGACTTGCATCATCGGAATCACTAGAATAATTTAATCCAATAGAATTCTGGTCTTTGATGGATTTTAGACTTGCATCATCGGAATCACTAGAATTAATTTAATCCATAGAATTCTGGTCTTTGATGGATTTTAGACTTGCATCATCGGAATCACTAGAATAATTTAATCCAATAGAATTCTGGTCTTTGATGGATTTTGACTTGCATCATCGGAATCACTAGAATAATTTAATCCAATAGAATTCTGGTCTTTGATGGATTTTTGACTTGCATCATCGGAATCACTAGAATAATTTAATCCAATAGAATTCTGGTCTTTTGATGGATTTTAGACTTGCATCATCGGAAGCACTAAGAATAAATTTAATCCATAGAATTCTGGTCTTTGATGGATTTTTGAGACCTAGTGCGAGTCGAAAGTAGCGGGAGTGCGACCATCACCACCATAATTTACTAGCCAATCCCAAATAGAACTACGTCGCTATCTATATCTACACGCAGATTGGAAGAGATGAGCGTATCTGGCGGGATTAATATGCTAGTAATTCTCCGGTAGATAGCAGCAGATTTAACTATATTCCATCAAAAGCATCAAGAATTCTAATTGGATTAAATTGAGCGAGGTGAATTCCGATGATGTCACAGTCTAAAATCCATCAAAGACCCCAGAATTCTTATTGGATTAAAATTATTCTAGTGATTCTCGATGATGAAGTCTAAAATCCATCAAAGAACAGATTCATTGGATTAAAATATTCTAGTGATCCGAATGATGCAAAGTCCTAAAAAATTCCATCAAAGACCGAATATCTAGAGTTGAGAAATTATTTCTATGTGATTTCCGCCGACTGATTGGGCGAGAGATATGCGAGAGAAAATCCATCAAAGACCAGAATCTATTTGGATTAAATTATTCTGAGTGATTCCGATGATGCAAGTCTAAAATCCATCAAAAGACATGAATCTAATTGATTAATATTATTCCTACCGTGATTCCCGCATGCCAGGCGCCAACCTCTCAAATGCGCGAGCGAGAGGACCAGAATTAATCTGCGTATTTGATGAGATAAATTATTCTAGTGAATCCGATGAGGCCAAAGTCTAAAAAATCATCAGAAGACCAGAATTCTATTGGATTAAATTATTCTAGTGATTCCGATGATGCAAGTCACAAATCCATCAAAAGACCAAGAATTCTATTTGGATAAAATGTATTCTAGTGATTCCGAATGATGCAAGACGTCTAAAAATCACATCAAAGACCCGAAATTCTATTGGATTCAAATTATTACTAGTGATTCCGATGATCAAGTCTAAAATCCTCAAAGACAGAATTCTATTGGATTATAAATTATCTAGTGATTCCGATGATGCAAGTCTAAAATCCCATTCAAAAAAAGACCAAGAATTCTATTGGATTAAATTTATTCTAGTGATTGCCGATGATATGCAAGTCACAAATCCATCAAAAGACCAGAATCTATGGATTAAATTATTTCTAGTGATTCCGATGATGCAAGTCTAAAAATCCATCAAAGACCAGAATTCTATGGATTAAATTATTCTATGATTCCGATGATGCAAGTCACAAATCCATCAAAGACCAGAATCTAATTGATTAAATTATTCTAGATTCCGATGATGCAAGTCTAAAATCCATCAAAGACCAGAATCTATTGGATTAAATTATTCTAGTGATTCCGATGATGCAAGTCTAAAATCCATCAAAGACCAGAATTCTATTGGATTAAATTATTCTAGTGATTCCGATGATGCAAGTCAAATCCATCAAAGACCAGAATTCTATGGATTAAATTATTCTAGGATTCCGATGATGCAAGTCTAAAATCCATCAAAGACCAGAATTCTATTGGATTAAATTATTCTAGTGATTCCGATGATGCAAGTCTAAAATCCACAAAGACCAGAATTCTATGGATTAATTATTCTAGTGATTCGATGATGCAAGTCACAAATCCATCAAAGACCAGAATTCTATTGGATTAAATTATTCTAGTGATTCCGATGATGCAAGTCTAAATCCATCAAAGACCAGAATTCTATTGATTAAATTATTCTATGATTCCGATGATGCAAGTCTAAAATCCATCAAAGACCAGAATCTATGGATTAAATTATTCTAAGTGATTCCGATGATGCAAGTCACAAATCCATCAAAGACCAGAATTCTATTGGATTAATTATTCTAGTGATTCCGATGATGCAAGTCACAAATCCATCAAAGACCAGAATTCTATTGGATTAAATTATTCTAGTGATTCCGATGATGCAAGTCTAAAATCCATCAAAGACCAGAATTCTATTGGATTAAATTATCTAGTGATTCCGATGATGCAAGTCAAAATCCATCAAAGACCAGAATTCTATTGGATTAAATTATTCTAGTGATTCCGATGATGCAAGCTAAATCCATCAAAGACCAGAATTCTATTGGATTAAATTATTCTAATTCCGATGATGCAAGTAAAATCCATCAAAGACCAGAATTCTATTGGATTAAATTATTCTAGTGATTCCGATGATGCAAGTCACCAAATCCATCAAAGACCAATCTATTGGATTAAATTATTCTAGTGATTCCGATGATGCAAGTCAAATCCATCAAAGACCAGAATTCTAATTGGATTAAATTATTCTAGTGATTCCGATGATGCAAGTCTAAAATCCATCAAAGACCAGAATTCTATTGGATTAAATTATTCTAGTGATTCCGATGATGCAAGTCACAAATCCATCAAAGACCAGAATTCTATGGATTAAATTATTCTAGTGATTCCGATGATGCAAGTCTAAAAATCCATCAAGACCAGAATTCTATTGGATTAAATAATTCTAGTGATTCCGATGATGCAAGTCTAAAATCCATCAAAGACCAGAATTCTATTGGATTAAATTATTCTAGTGATTCCGATGATGCAAGTCTAAAATCCATCAAAGACCAGAATTCTATTGGATTAAATTATTCTAGTGATTCCGATGATGCAAGTCACAAATCCATCAAAGACCAGAAATCTATTGGATTAAATTATTCTAGTGATTCGATGATGCAAGTCTAAAATCCATCAAAGACCAGAAATTCTATTGGATTAAATTATTCTAGTGATTCCGATGATGCAAGTCTAAAATCCATCAAAGACCCATTCTATTGCAAGTCAAAATTGGATTAAATTATTCTAGTGATTCCGATGATGCAAGTCTAAAATCCATCAAGACCAAATTCTATTGGATTAATTAATTCTAGTGATTCCGATGGCAAGTCAAATCCATCAAAGACCAGAATTCTATTGGATTAAATTATTCTAGTGATTCCGATGATCAAGTCACAAATCCATCAAAGACCAGAATTCTATTGGATTAAAATTATTCTATGATTCCGAGATGCAAGTCTAAAATCCATCAAAGACCAGAATTCTATTGGATTAAATTATTCTAGTGATTCCGATGATGCAAGTCACAAATCCATCAAGACCAGAATGATTAAATTATCTAGTGATTCCGATGATGCAAGTCTAAAATCCATCAAAGACCAGAATTCTATTGGATTAAAATTATTCAGTGATTCCGATGATGCAAGTCTAAAATCCATCAAAGACCAGAATTCTATTGGATTAAATTATTCTAGTGATTCCGATGATGCAAGTCTAAAATCCATCAAAGACCAGAATTCTATTGGATTAAATTATTCTAGTGATTTCCGATGATGCAAGTCTAAAATCCATCAAAGACCAGAATTCTATTGGATTAAATTATTCTAGTGATTCCGATGATGCAAGTCAAAAATCCATCAAAGACCAGAATTCTATGGAATAAATTATTCTAGTGATTCCGATGATGCAAGTCACAAATCCATCAAGACCAGAATTCTATTGGATTAAATTATTCTAGTGATTCCGATGATGCAAGTCAAAATCCATCAAAGACCAGAATTCTATTGGATTAAATTATTCTAGTGATTCCGATGATGCAAGTCTAAAATCCATCAAAGACCAGAATTCTATTGGATTAAATTATTCTAGTGATTCCGATGATGCAAGTCTAAATCCATCAAAGACCAGAATTCTATTGGATTAAATTATTCTAGTGATTCCGATGATGCAAGTCTAAAATCCATCAAAGACCAGAATTCTATTGGATTAAATTATTCTAGTGATTCCGATGATGCAAGTCTAAAATCCATCCAGAATTCTTGATTAAATATTCTAGTGATCCGATGATGCAAGTCAAAATCCATCAAAGACCAGAATTCTAATTGATTAAATTATTCTAGTGATTCCGATGATGCAAGTCACAAATCCATCAAAGACCAGAATTCTATTGGATTAATTATTCTAGTGATTCCGATGATGCAAGTCAAAATCCATCAAAGACCAGAATTCTATTGGATTAAATTATTCTAGTGATTCCGATGATGCAAGTCACAAATCCATCAAAGACCAGAATTCTATTGGATTAAATTATTCTAGTGATTCCGATGATGCAAGTCTAAAATCCATCAAAGACCAGAAATTCTATTGGATTAAATTATTCTAGTGATTCCGATGATGCAAGTCAAAATCCATCAAAGACCAGAATTCTATTGATTAAATTATTCTAGTGATTCCGATGATGCAAGTCTAAAAATCCATCAAGACCAGAATTCTATGGATTAAATTATCTAGTGATTCCGATAGCAAGTCTAAAATCCATCAAAGACCAGAATTCTATTGGATTAAATTATTCTAGTGATTCCGATATCCAAGTCTAAAATCATCAAAAGACCAGAATTCTTTGGAAAAATTATTCTAGTGATTCGATGATGCAAGTCACAAATCCATCAAAGACCAGAATCTATTGGATTAAATTATTCTAGTGATTCCGATGATGCAAGTCACAAATCCATCAAAGACCAGAATTCTATTGGATTAAATTATTCTAGTGATTCCGATGATGCAAGTCTAAAATCCATCAAAGACCAGAATTCTATTGGATTAAATTATTCTAGTGATTCCGATGATGCAAGTCTAAAATCCAATCAAAGACCAGAATTCTATTGGATTAAATTATTCTAGTGATTCCGATGATCAAGTCACAAATCCATCAAAACCAAATTCTATGGATTAAATTATTTCTAGTGATTCCGATGATGCAAGTCTAAAATCCATCAAAGACCAGAAATTCTATTGGATTAAATTATTCTAGTGATTCCGATGATGCAAGTCACAAAAATCCATCAAAGACCAGAATTCTATTGGATTAAATTATTCTAGTGATTCCGATGAGCAAGTCTAAAATCCATCAAAGACCAGAATTCTATTGATTAAATTATTCTAGTGATTCCGATGATGCAAGTCTAAAATCCATCAAAGACCAGAATTCTATTGGATTAAATTATTCTAGTGATTCCGATGATGCAAGTCAAATCCATCAAAGACCAGAATTCTATTGGATTAATTATTCTAGTGATTCCGATGATGCAAGTCTAAAATCCATCAAAAGACCAGAATTCTATGGATTAAAATTATTTCTAGTGATTCCGATGATGGCAAGTCTAAAATCCATCCAAAATGACCAGAATTCTATTGATTAAATTATTCTAGTGGAATTCCGATGATGCAAGTCACAACACTCATCAAGACAGAATTCAATTGGATTAAATTATTCTATGTGGATTCAGATGATGCAACGTCTAAAAATCACATCATAGACCGATGTCTACTTGGTTATTTTCTAGTGGGTCGGTGGGTCAGCCTCGCCTTCTATTTGGATTATATTTCTAGTGATTCGGAATGTCGCTAATCCTCAGCTGCGTCTTTTTTGGATAATATTCTTGGGTTTCCGCCGTCATCACATTACCTTTTTATATTTCTTTTTATTATTTATTATTTTTATTTTTTTTTGTTTTTTTTATCCACAGATTTCCATTTTGGTTATTGTTTCCGGGGATGTCAGTCTATCCTCGGCATCTTTTGGATTTTTTCTGTGATTCCGATGATGCAAGGTCTTAAATCCATCAACAGACCAGAATTCTATTGATTAAATATTGTCATGAGTTCCGATGATTGCAAGTCTAAATCCATCAAAGACCAGAGATCTATTGGATTAAATTTTTCTAGATGATTTCGATGATGCAAGTCTAAAATCCATCAAAGACCAAATTCTATTGGATTAAGTTATTCTAGTGATTCCGATGATGCAAGCACAAATTCCATGCAAAGACCGGAATTCTATGGATTAAATTACTTCCTAGTGATTGCCGATGATGGCAAGTCTAAAATCCATCAAAGACCAGAATTCTATTGGG
>JACMZG010000355.1:0-19652 GCA_018340805.1 Microvelia longipes | reverse complement strand
TTAATTTTGTATTACTGTTAAAATTTCTAGCCTGAACATTTAGAAGTTATAAATGAAAGTGGACAACATAATGCACCAAAGGGTTTATTTAGTATTAATTATATTCAAATAAAAATCATGACGATCAAGATTGTCTGGGTTCCTTTTCTATCAGCACTGTTTCGGCAGGAAATACATGACCCAATTGTAGGATATTACTGATCAAGTGAGCTTCTCGTTCGGGAGACTGTTGTAGCATGTCAGCAAAGGTTTCAATTTGCTGTTCCCGCAAGCGGTGGTGTCGGTCAATTGTTTATATTCTTTGCAAGCTTGTGATATCCATCTGTCTTGGCCTTTAATGTTGAAATTTGATCTCCTTCCTGTTGTTTGTGGAGGAGATAGAGCTCCTCTATCCTCACTGTCTTCCGATAATAATTTAGTCGGGGCAACCGTGTGATGCTGGTGGATCCAGGAAAAGATCTGCATGCTGGAACATGGGTGTATATTCGTAATACGCCCACCGTTCAGCTGCATCTTGGGCTCAGAGTTGTGCCTTATCTTCAACGGTATGGTTTTTTTCATAACATCATAAGTTCTTTTCAAATCTTCATTTAATTTACATATTTGAAGTAAACAACTCAGCCTGTTTCCATTATACTGAAAGATAAATATGTTTATCTTATCAGTGGTAATCATAATTTTAATTGAGGCGCGAAATGTCAGACTTTAATAATATCGTTGCAGTACTTAAGAAATTCTTTTATTACGCTTCAATATCCCCAATCTATATATCCCCAAATTATAAAATAATTAATATTTAAATATAAATTTTACCATCTTATTGCGATCCATGTTTATATTGTTCTTGCTAATGTTGTTGTTAATGATCATTTTTAAACTAAATAATTAAATAAAAAACATGAAAATTAAATTAACAAAATCTTACGTAATATGTTTCTTCGTTTATTTGGTAAATTGAAAATGTAAAAAAGTGAAATAATTTTAAAAATAATGATATTTTATTAAAATGTGTGTATACAAACCAACACATACCTTATTGAAAATTTTTAAATTAAACATAATACATACATTGTAAAATAATTATAAACACACATAGGAATATGTTAAAAATTTCGCAAGAAAAGATAAGCAATGGTTATACATGAACCCTAATATTAAACAAAACAAAAACAAGATTTTTTTATCAAAAACATTTATTTAATTAAAATGTTGGTATTTCAACCACAATAAATTAATTTTGTTTATTACTGTTAAAATTTCTAGCCTGAACATTTAGAAGTTATAAATGAAAGTGGACAACATAATGCACCAAAGGTTTATTTAGTATTAATTATATTCAAATAAAAATCATGACGATCAAGATTGTCTGGGTTCCTTTTTCTATCAGCACTGTTTCGGCAGGAAATACATGACCCAATTGTAGGATATTACTGATCAAGTGAGCTTCTCGTTCGGGAGACTGTTGTAGCATGTCAGCAAAGGTTTTCAATTTGCTGTTCCCGCAAGCGGTGGTGTCGGTCAATTGTTTATATTCTTTGCAAGCTTGTGATATCCATCTGTCTTGGCTTTAATGTTGAAAATTTGATCTCCTTCCTGTTGTTTGTGGAGGATAGAGCTCCTCTATCCTCACTGTCTTCCCGAAATAATTAGTCGGGGCAACCGTGTGAGATGCTGGTGATCCAGGAAAAGATCTGCATGCTGGAACATGGGTGTATATTCGTAATACGCCCACCGTTCAGCTGCATCTTGGGCTCAGAGTTGTGCCTTATCTTAACGGTATGGTTTTTTTCATAACATCATAAGTTCTTTTCAAATCTTCATTTAATTTACATATTTGAAGTAAACAAACTCAGCCTGTTTCCATTATACTGAAAGATAAATATGTTTATCTTATCAGTGGTAATCATAATCTTTAATTGAGGCGCGAAATGTCAGACTTTTAATAATATCGTTGCAGTACTTAAGAAATTCTAGTATATTACGCTTCAATATCCCCAATCTATATATCCACAAATTATAAAATAATTAATATTTAAATAAAATTTTACCATCTTATTGCGATCCATGTTTATATTGTTCTTGCTAATGTTGTTGTTAATGATCATTTTTAAACTAAATAATTAAATAAAAAACATGAAAATTAAATTAACAAAATCTTACGTAATATGTTTCTTCGTTTATTTGGTAAATTGAAAATGTAAAAAAGTGAAATAATTTAAAAAATAATGAATTTTATTAAAATGGTGTATACAAACCAACACATACCTTATTGAAAAATTTTTTAAATTAAACATAATACATACATTGTAAAAATTAATAAACACACATAGGAATATGTTAAAAATTTCGCAAGAAAAGAATAAGCAATGGTTATACATGAACCCTAATATTAAACAAAACAAAAACAAGATTTTTTATCAAAACATTTATTTAATTAAAATGTTTGGTATTTCAACCACAATAAATTAATTTGTATTACTGTTAAAATTTCTAGCCTGAACATTTAGAAGTTATAAATGAAAGTGGACAACATAATGCACCAAAGGGTTATTTAGTATTAATTATATTCAATAAAAAATCATGACGATCAAGATTGTCTGGGTTCCTTTTTCTATCAGCACTGTTTCGGCAGGAAATACATGACCAATTGTAGGATATTACTGATCAAGTGAGCTTCTCGTTCGGGAGACTGTTGTAGCATGTCAGCAAAGGTTTCAATTTGCTGTTCCCGCAAGCGGTGGTGTCGGTCAATTGTTTATATTCTTTGCAAGCTTGTGATATCCATCTGTCTTGGCCTTTAATGTTGAAATTTGATCTCCTTCCTGTTGTTTGTGGAGGAGATAGAGCTCCTCTATCCTCACTGTCTTCCCGATAATAATTAGTCGGGGCAACCGTGTGAGATGCTGGTGGATCCAGGAAAAGATCTGCCTGCTGGAACATGGGTGTATATTCGTAATACGCCCACCGTTCAGCTGCATCTTGGGCTCAGAGTTGTGCCTTATCTTCAACGGTATGGTTTTTTTCATAACATCATAAGTTCTTTTCAAATCTTCATTTAATTTACATATTTGAAGTAAACAACTCAGCCTGTTTCCATTATACTGAAAGATAAATATGTTTATCTTATCAGTGGTAATCATAATCTTTAATTGAGGCGCGAAATGTCAGACTTTTAATAATATCGTTGCAGTACTTAAGAAATTCTAGTATTACGCTTCAATATCCCCAATCTATATATCCCCAAATTATAAAATAATTAATATTTAATATAAATTTTACCATCTTATTGCGATCCATGTTTATATTGTTCTTGCTATGTTGTTGTTAATGATCATTTTTAAACTAAATAATTAAATAAAAAACATGAAAATTAAATTAACAAAATCTTACGTAATATGTTTCTTCGTTTATTTGGTAAATTGAAAATGTAAAAAAGTGAAATAATTTTAAAAATAATGATATTTTATTAAAATGTGTGTATACAAACCAACACATACCTTATTGAAAAATTTTTAAATTAAACATAATACATACATTTAAAATAATTATAAACACACATAGGAATATGTTAAAAATTTCGCAAGAAAAGATAAGCAATGGTTATACATGAACCCTAATATTAAACAAAACAAAAACAAGATTTTTTATCAAAAACATTTATTTAATTAAAATGTTGGTATTTCAACCACAATAAATTAATTTTGTATTACTGTTAAAATTTCTAGCCTGAACATTTAGAAGTTATAAATGAAAGTGGACAACATAATGCACCAAAGGGTTTATTTAGTATTAATTATATTCAAATAAAAATCATGACGATCAAGATTGTCTGGGTTCCTTTTTCTTCAGCACTGTTTCGGCAGGAAATATGACCAATTGTAGGATATTACTGATCAAGTGAGCTTCTCGTTCGGGAGACTGTTGTAGCATGTCAGCAAAGGTTTCAATTTGCTGTTCCCGCAAGCGGTGGTGTCGGTCAATTGTTTATATTCTTTGCAAGCTTGTGATATCCATCTGTCTGGCCTTAATGTTGAAATTTGATCTCCTTCCTGTTGTTTGTGGAGGAGATAGAGCTCCTCTATCCTCACTGTCTTCCCGATAATAATTAGTCGGGGCAACCGTGTGAGATGCTGGTGGATCCAGGAAAAGATCTGCATGCTGGAACATGGGTGTATATTCGTAATACGCCCACCGTTCAGCTGCATCTTGGGCTCAGAGTTGTGCCTTATCTTCAACGGTATGGTTTTTTTCATAACATCATAAGTTCTTTTCAAATCTTCATTTAATTTACATATTTGAAGTAAACAACTCAGCCTGTTTCCATTATACTGAAAGATAAATATGTTTATCTTATCAGTGGTAATTAATCTTTAATTGAGGCGCGAAATGTCAGACTTTTAATAATATCGTTGCAGTACTTAAGAATTCTAGTTTTTACGCTTCAATATCCCCAATCTATATATCCCCAAATTATAAAATAATTAATATTTAAATATAAATTTTACCATCTTATTGCGATCCTGTTTATATTGTTCTTGCTAATGTTGTTGTTAATGATCATTTTTAAACTAAATAATTAAATAAAAAACATGAAAATTAAATTAACAAAATCTTACGTAATATGTTTCTTCGTTATTTGGTAAATTGAAAATGTAAAAAAGTGAAATAATTTTAAAAATAATGATATTTTATTAAATGTGTGTATACAAACCAACACATACCTTATTGAAAAATTTTTAAATTAAACATAATACATACATTGTAAAATAATTATAAAACACACATAGGAATATGTTTAAAAATTTCGCAAGAAAAAGAAAGCAATGGTTATACATGAACCCTAATATTAAACAAAACAAAAACAAGATTTTTTATCAAAAACATTTATTTAATTAAAATGTTGGTATTTCAACCACAATAAATTAATTTTGTATTACTGTTAAAATTTCTAGCCTGAACATTTAGAAGTTATAAATGAAAGTGGACAACATAATGCACCAAAGGGTTTATTTAGTATTAATTATATTCAAATAAAAATCATGACGATCAAGATTGTCTGGGTTCCTTTTTCTATCAGCACTGTTTCGGCAGGAAATACATGACCCAATTGTAGGATATTACTGATCAGTGAGCTTCTCGTTCGGGAGACTGTTGTAGCATGTCAGCAAAGGTTTCAATTTGCTGTTCCCGCAAGCGGTGGTGTCGGTCAATTGTTTATATTCTTTGCAAGCTTGATATCCATCTGTCTTGGCCTTTAATGTTGAAATTTGATCTCCTTCCTGTTGTTTGTGGAGGAGATAGAGCTCCTCTATCCTCACTGTCTTCCCGATAATAATTAGTCGGGGCAACCGTGTGAGATGCTGGTGGATCCAGGAAAGATCTGCATGCTGGAACATGGGTGTATATTCGTAATACGCCCACCGTTCAGCTGCATCTTGGGCTCAGAGTTGTGCCTTATCTTCAACGGTATGGTTTTTTTCATAACATCATAAGTTTCTTTTCAAATCTTCATTTAATTTACATATTTGAAGTAAACAACTCAGCCTGTTTCCATTATACTGAAAGATAAATATGTTTATCTTATCAGTGGTAATCATAATCTTTAATTGAGGCGCGAAATGTCAGACTTTTAATAATATCGTTGCAGTACTTAAGAAATTCTAGTTATTACGCTTCAATATCCCAATCTATATATCCCCAAATTATAAAATAATTAATATTTAAATATAAAATTTTACCATCTTATTGCGATCCATGTTTATATTGTTCTTGCTAATGTTGTTGTTAATGATCATTTTTAAACTAAATAATTAAATAAAAACATGAAAATTAAATTAACAAAATCTTACGTAATATGTTTCTTCGTTTATTTGGTAAATTGAAAATGTAAAAAAGTGAAATAATTTTAAAATAATGATATTTTATTTAAAATGTGTGTATACAAACCAACACATACCTTATTGAAAAATTTTTAAATTACAAATACATACATTGTTAAAATAATTATAACACACATAGGAATATGTTAAAAATTTCGCAAGAAAAGATAAGCAATGGTTATACATGAACCCTAATATTAAACAAAACAAAAACAGATTTTTATCAAAAACATTTATTTAATTAAAATGTTGGTATTTCAACCACAATAAATTAATTTTGTATTACTGTTAAAATTTCTAGCCTGAACATTTAGAAGTTATAAATGAAAGTGGACAACATAATGCACCAAAGGGTTTATTTAGTATTATTATATTCAAAAATTCATGACGATCAAGATTGTCTGGGTTCCTTTTCTATCAGCACTGTTTTCGGCAGGAAATACATGACCCAATTGTAGGGATATTACTGATCAAGTGAGCTTCTCGTTCGGGAGACTGTTGTAGCATGTCAGCAAAGGTTTCAATTTGCTGTTCCCGCAAGCGGTGGTGTCGGTCAATTGTTTATATTCTTTGCAAGCTTGTGATATCCATCTGTCTTGGCCTTTAATGTTGAAATTTGATCTCCTTCCTGTTGTTTGTGGAGGAGATAGAGCTCCTCTATCCTCACTGTCTTCCCGATAATAATTAGTCGGGGAACCGTGTGAGATGCTGGTGGATCCAGGAAAAGATCTGCCTGCTGGAAACATGGGTGTATATTCGTAATACGCCCACCGTTCAGCTGCATCTTTGGGCTCAGAGTTGTGCCTTATCTTCAACGGTATGGTTTTTTTCATAACATCATAAGTTCTTTCAAATTCATTTAATTTACATATTTGAAGTAAAACAACTCAGCCTTTCCATTATACTGAAAGATAAATATGTTTATCTTATCAGTGGTAATCATAATCTTTAATTGAGGCGCGAAATGTCAGACTTTTAATAATATCGTTGCAGTACTTAAGAAATTCTAGTTATTACGCTTCAATATCCCCAATCTATATATCCCCAAATTTTAAAATAATTATATTTAAATATAAACTGGCTTTATTCATCAATTTATTTCAATGCTTGATAACCCTTGTTCCACATTTTCTTATTTGTTAGAAGTCCTGAATTGATGTTTTTCTGGCGTTTAAGCGCCTTTCCGGTATATTTAGAACCTCTGAAAATGTAAAACTGTAAAATCAATAATTAATTAAAAAATATTAAAATTTTAATTAATTTTGAATTTAATTAATTTAATTAAATTTTTTAATTTTGATTTACCTCGGTAAAAATTGATAATAATTATCTGTTGATAATAAATATTTGAATTAATCAAACGATATATTATTATTATTATCTCTAGAGTGTCAACAACAACTCACAATCGATGAGATAATTTATAATAAATTACTAATTTTTACCTGGCCGATTGTGTTGTTGTTTATCGAACTTGTTTCTCTAATTCTGCTTCTTCGATTTTTTCATCTCATAAATCTTTGAGGATTAATGAACTGTTGTGGAGTGACGTTGGGAACAGACGTTTGTGTTATCAGTACCACGAGGTTTTTCAACAAAAAAATATTTTTCATGTTTCACAATGGTGTTTCATAACTATAAAAGTTCTTTCCTTGGTATTGTAGTAAACTTCACTGGATGATTTCATATGACGGTAGATATCTTGAAACTATTGCGACTTTTTTCATAACATCATAAGTTCTTTTCAAATCTTCATTTAATTTACATATTTGAAGTAAACAACTCAGCCTTTTCCATTATACTGAAAGATAAATATGTTTATCTTATCAGTGGTAATCATAATCTTTAATTGAGGCGCCAAATGTCAGACTTTTTAATAATATCGTTGCAGTACTTAAGAAATTCTTGTTATTACGCTTCAATATCCCCAATCTGACTTATTACGGGAAGTCATAAGTAGGGCCACAAGAAAATTGACCTTATTAACATAAAAGTTGACTTTATTGACCTATTTCGAAGTTCTATATTCCTTAGCTTTCATAAAGGAATATTTGCTGACAAGAAGGCTCTCACCGCATGCTTTGCGAGATCATTTGAGGGAGGATTAATGAACTGTTGAGGAGTGACGTTGGACAGACGTTTGTGCTTATCAGTCCCACGAGGTTTTTCAACAAAAAAATATTTTTCATGTTTCACAATGGTGTTTCATAACTAGCAAAAAGGTTCTTTCCTTGTTGTAGTTTCATCGGCATTCCCAATTGTTAGGTTTGGCTTTATTCGCAATTTTACTGGCTTTATTCATCAATTTATTTCCAACTGCTTTGATAACACCTTGTTCCACATTTTCTTTATTTGTAGAAGTCTCCTGAATTGATGTTTTCTGGCGTTTAAGCGCCTTTCCGGTATATTTAGAACCTCTGAAAATGTAAACTGTAAAATCAATAATTAATTAAAAAATATTAAAATTTTAATTAATTTTGAATTTAAATTAATTTAATTAATTTTTAATTTTGATTTACCTGGGTAAAAAATTGATAATAATTATCTGTTGATAATAAATATTTGAATTAATCAAACGATATATTATTATTATTATCTCTAGAGTGTCAAACAACAACTCAACAATCGATGAGATAATTTATAATAAATTACTAATTTTTACCTGGCCGATTGTGTTGCTTCTTTATCGACTTGTTTCTCTAATTCTGCTTCTTCGATTTTTTCATCTCATAAATCTTTGAGGATTAATGAACTGTTGTGGAGTGACGTTGGGACAGACGTTTGTGCTTAATCAGTACACGAGGTTTTTTCACAAAAAAAATATTTTTCATGTTTCACAATGGTGTTTCATAACTAGCAAAAAAGGTCTTTCCTTGTTGTAGTTTTCATCGGCATTCCCAAATTGAAGGTTTGGCTTATTCGCAATTTTAACTGGCTTTATTCTAATTTATTTCCAACGCTTGATAACACCTTGTTCCACATTTTCTTTATTTGTAGAAGTCTCCTGAATTGAATGTTTTCTGGCGTTAAGCGCCTTTCCGGTATATTTAGAACCTCTGAAAATGTAAACTGTAAATCAATAATTAATTAAAAAATAATTAAAATTTTAATTATTTGAATTTAAATTATTAATTAAATTTTTAATAATTTTGATTTACCTTGGTAAAAATTGATAATAATTATCTGTTGATAATAAATATTTGAATTAATCAAACGATATATTATATTATTATCTCTAGAGTGTCAAACAACACTCAACAATCGATGAGATAATTTTATAATAAATTACTAATTTTACCTGGCCGATTTGTGTTGCTTTCTTTATCGACTTGTTCTCTAAATCTGCTTCTTCGATTTTTTCATCTCATAAATCTTTGAGGATTAATGAACTGTTGTGGAGTGACTTTTACAGACGTTTGTGCTTATCAGTACCACGAAGGTTTTTCAACCAAAAAAATATTTTTTCATGTTTCACAATGGGTTCATAACTAGCAAAAAGATTTCTTTCCTTGTTGGTAGTTTAATGGCATTCCCAAATTGTTAGGTTTGGCTTTTAATTCGCAATTTTACTGGCTTTAATTCATCAATTTATTCCAACTGCTTTTGAATAACACCTTGTTCCACATTTTCTTATTTATTGTAAAGTCTCCTGAATGATGTTTTCTGGCGTTTTAAGCGCCTTTCCGGTATATTTAGAACCTCTGAAAATGTAAACTTTGTAAAATCAATAATTAATTAAAAAAAATTAAAATTTTAATTAATTTTGAATTTAAATTAATTTAATTAAAATTTTTAATTTTGATTTACCTGGTAAAAATTGATAATAATTATCTGTTGATTATAAATATTGAATTAATATACGATATATTATTAATATTATCTCTAGAGTGTCAACAACAACTCAACAATCGATTGAGATAATTTATAATAAATTATAATTTTTTACCTGGCCGATTGTGTTGCTTGTTATTCGACTTGTTTCTCTAATTCTGCTTCTTCGATTTTTTCATCTCATAAATCTTTGAGGATTAATGAACTGTTGTGGAGTGAACGTTGGGGGACAGACGTTTGTGCTTATCAGTACCACGAGGTTTTTCAAACAAAAAAATATTTTTCATGTTTCACAATGGTGTTTCATAACTATCAAAAAGTTCTTTCCTTGTATTGTAGTAAACTTCAACTGGATTGATTTCATATGACGGTAGATATCTTGAAACTATTGCGACTTTTTTTCATAACTCATAAGTTCTTTTCAAATCTTCATTTAATTTACATATTTGAAGTAAACAACTCAGCCTCTTTTCCATTATACTGAAAGATAAATATGTTTATCTTATCAGTGGTAATCATAATCTTTAATTGAGGCGCCAAATGTCAGATTTTAATAATATCGTTGCAGTACTTAGAATCTTGTTATTACGCTTCAAATCCCCAATCTGGACTTATTACGGGAAGTCATAAGTAGGGCCACAAGAAAATTGACCTATTAACATAAAAGTTGACTTTATTGACCTATTTCGAAGTTCTATATTCCTTAGCTTTCATAAAGGAATATTTGCTGACAGAAGGCTCTCACCGCATCTTTGCGAGATCATTTGAGGGAGGATTAATGAACTGTTGAGAAGTGACGTTGGACAGACGTTTGTGCTTATCAGTCCACGAGGTTTTTCAACAAAAAATATTTTCATGTTTCACAATGGTGTTTCATAACTAGCAAAAAGTTCTTTCCTTGTTGTAGTTTCATCGGCATTCCCAAATTGTTAGGTTTTGGCTTAATTCGCAATTTTACTGGCTTATTCATCAATTTATTTCCAACTGCTTTGATAACACCTTGTTCCACAATTTTCTTTATTTGTAGAAGTCCTCCTGAATTGATGTTTTCTGGCGTTTAAGCGCCTTTCCGGTATATTTGAACCTCTGAAAATGTAAACTGTAAATCAATATTAATTAAAAAATTATTAAAATTTTAATTAATTTGAATTTAAATTAATTTAATTAAAATTTTAATTTTGATTTACCTGGGTAAAAATTGTAATAATTTATCTGTTGATAATAAATATTTGAATTAATCAAACGATATATTATTATTATTATCTCTAGAGTGTAAACAACACTCAACAAAATCGATGAGATAATTTATTAATAAATTACTAATTTTTTACCTGGCCGATTGTTTGCTTCTTTATCGACTGTTTCTCTAATTCTGCTTCTTCGATTTTTCATCTCAAAATCTTTGAGGATTAATGAACTGTTGTGGAGTGACGTTGGGACACAGACGTTTGTGCTTATCAGTACCACAGGTTTTCAACAAAAAATATTTTTCATGTTTCACAATGGTGTTTCATAACTTAGCAAAAAGGTTCTTTCCTTGTTGTAGTTTCATCGGCATTCCCAAATTGTTAGGTTGGCTTTATTCGCAATTTTACTGGCTTATTAATCAATTTATCCAACTGCTTTTTGATAACACCTTGTTCCACATTTTCTTTATTTGTAGAAGTCTCCTGAAATTGATGTTTTCTGGGTTAAGCGCCTTTCCGGTATATTTAGAACCTCTGAAAATGTAAACTGTAAAATCAATAATTAATTAAAAAATATTAAAATTTTAATTAATTTTGAATTTAAATTAATTTAATTAAAATTTTTAATTTTGATTTACCTGGGTAAAAATTGATAATAATTATTGTTGATAAATAAATATTTGAATTAATCAAACGATATATTATTATTATTATCTCTAAGAGTGTCAACAACAACTCAACAATCGATGAGATAATTTATAATAAATTACTTAATTTTTACCTGGCCGATTGTGTTTGCTTCTTTATCGACTTGTTCTCTAATTCTGCTTCTTCGATTTTTTCATCTCATAAATCTTTGAGGATTAATGAAACTGTTGTGGAGTGACGTTGGGACAGACGTTGTGCTTATCAGTACACGAGTTTTTCAACAAAAAAATATTTTTCATGTTTCACAATGGTGTTTCATAACTATCAAAAAAGTTCTTTCCTTGGTATTGTAGTAAACTTCACTGGATGATTTCATATGACGGTAGATATCTTGAAACTATTGCGACTTTTTTCATTCATAAGTTCTTTTCAAATCTTCATTTAATTTACATATTTGAAGTAAACAACTCAGCCTCTTTCCATTATACTGAAAGATAAATATGTTTATCTTATCAGTGGTAATCATAATCTTTAATTGAGGCGCCAAATGTCAGACTTTAAATAATATCGTTGCAGTACTTAAGAAATTCTTGTTATTACGCTTCAATATCCCAATCTGACTTATTACGGGAAGTCATAAGTAGGGCCACAAGAAAATTGACCTTATTAACATAAAAGTTGACTTTATGACCTATTTCCGAAGTTCTATATTCCTTAGCTTTCATAAAGGATATTTGCTGACAAGAAGGCTCTCACCGCATGCTTTGCGAGATCATTTGAGGGAGGATTAATGAACTGTTGAGGAGTGACGTTGGGACAGACATTTGTGCTTATCAGTCCCACGAGGTTTTCAACAAAAAAATATTTTTATGTTTCACAATGGTGTTTTCATAACTAGCAAAAGGTTCTTTCCTTGTTGTAGTTTCATCGGCATTCCCAAATTGTTAGGTTTGGCTTTATTTCGCAATTTTACTGGCTTTATTCATCAATTTATTTCCAACTGCTTTGATAACACCTTGTTCCACATTTTCTTTATTTGTAGAAGTCTCCTGAATTGATGTTTTCTGCGTTTAAGCGCCCTTTCCGGTATATTTAGAACCTCTGAAAATGTAAACTGTAAAATCAATAATTAATTAAAAAATATTAAAATTTTAATTAAATTTTGAATTTAAATTAATTTAATTAAAATTTTTAATTTTGATTTACCTCGGTAAAAATTGAATAATAATTATCTGTTGATAATAAATATTTGAATTAATCAAACGATATATTATTATTATTATCTCTAGAGTGTCAAACAACAACTCAACAATCGATGAGATAATTTATAATAATTACTAATTTTTTACCTGGCCGATTGTGTTGCTTGTTTATCGACTTGTTTCTCTAATTCTGCTTCTTCGATTTTTTCATCTCATAAATCTTTGAGGATTAATGAACTGTTGTGGAGTGACGTTGGGACAGACGTTTGTGCTTATCAGTACCACGAGGTTTTTCACAAAAAAATATTTTTCATGTTTCACAATGGTGTTTCATAACTATCAAAAAAGTTCTTTCCTTGGTATTGTAGTAAACTTCACTGGATGATTTCATATGACGGTAGATATCTTGAAACTATTGCGACTTTTTTCATAACATCATAAGTTCTTTTCAAATCTTCATTTAATTTACATATTTGAAGTAAACAACTCAGCCTCTTTCCATTATACTGAAAGATAAATATGTTTATCTTATCAGTGGTAATCATAATCTTTAATTGAGGCGCCAAATGTCAGACTTTTAATAATATCGTTGCAGTACTTAAGAAATTCTTGTTATTTACGCTTCAATATCCCCAATCTGACTTATTACGGGAAGTCATAAGTAGGGCCACAAGAAAATTGACCTTATTAACATAAAAGTTGACTTTATTGACTATTTCGAAGTTCTATATTCCTTAGCTTTCATAAAGGAATATTTGCTGACAAGAAGGCTCTCACCGCATGCTTTGCGAGATCATTTGAGGGAGGATTAATGAACTGTTGAGGAGTGACGTTGGGACAGACATTTGTGCTTATCAGTCCCACGAGGTTTTTCAACAAAAAAATATTTTTCATGTTTCACAATGGTGTTTCATAACTAGCAAAAAGGTTCTTTCCTTGTTGTAGTTTCATCGGCATTCCCAAATGTTAGGTTTGGCTTTATTCGCAATTTTACTGGCTTTATTCATCAATTTATTTCCAACTGCTTTGATAACACCTTTGTTCCACATTTTCTTTATTTGTAGAAGTCTCCTGAATTGATGTTTTCTGGCGTTTAAGCGCCTTTCCGGTATATTTTAGAACCTCTGAAAATGTAAACTGTAAAATCAATAATTAATTAAAAATATTAAAATTTTAATTAATTTTGAATTTAAATTAAATTTAATTAAAATTTTTTAATTTTGATTTACCTGGGTAAAAATTGATAATAATTATCTGTTGATAATAAATATTTGAATTAATCAAACGATATATTATTATTATTATCTCTAGAGTGTCAAACAACAACTCAACAATCGATGAGATAATTTATAATAAATTACTAATTTTTACCTGGCCGATTGTGTGCTTCTTTATCGACTTGTTTCTCTAATTCTGCTTCTTCGATTTTTTCATCTCATAAATCTTTGAGGATTAATGAACTGTTGTGGAGTGACGTTGGGACAGACGTTTGTGCTTATCAGTACCACGAGGTTTTTCAACAAAAAATATTTTTTCATGTTTCACAATGGTGTTTCATAACTAGCAAAAGGTTCTTTCCTTGTTGTAGTTTCATCGGCATTCCCAAATTGTTAGGTTGGCTTTATTCGCAATTTTACTGGCTTTATTCATCAATTTATTTCCAACTGCTTTGATAACACCTTGTTCCACATTTTCTTTATTTGTAGAAGTCTCCTGAATTGATGTTTTCTGGCGTTTAAGCGCCTTTCCGGTATATTTAGAACCTCTGAAAATGTAAACTGTAAAATCAATAATTAATTAAAAAATATTAAAATTTTAATTAATTTTGAATTTAAATTAATTTAATTAAATTTTTAATTTTGATTTACCTCGGTAAAAATTGATAATAATTATCTGTTGATAATAAATATTTGAATTAATCAAACGATATATTATTATTATTATCTCTAGAGTGTCAAACAACAACTCAACAATCGATGAGATAATTTATAATAAATTACTAATTTTTACCTGGCCGATTGTGTTGCTTCTTTATCGACTTGTTTCTCTAATTCTGCTTCTTCGATTTTTTTCATCTCATAAATCTTTGAGGATTAATGAACTGTTGTGGAGTGACGTTGGGACAGACGTTTGTGCTTATCAGTACCACGAGGTTTTCAACAAAAAAATATTTTTCATGTTTCACAATGGTGTTTCATAACTATCAAAAAAGTTCTTTCCTTGGTATTGTAGTAAACTTCACTGGATGATTTCATATGACGGTAGATATCTTGAAACTATTGCGACTTTTTTCATAACATCATAAGTTTTTCAAATCTTCATTTAATTTACATATTTGAAGTAAAACAACTCAGCCTCTTTCCATTATACTGAAAGATAAATATGTTTATCTTATCAGTGGTAATCATAATCTTTAATTGAGCGCCAAATGTCAGACTTTTAATAATATCGTTGCAGTACTTAAGAAATTCTTGTTATTACGCTTCAATATCCCCAATCTGACTTATTACGGAAGTCATAAGTAGGGCCACAAGAAAATTGACCTTATTAACATAAAAGTTGACTTTATTGACCTATTTCGAAGTTCTATATTCCTTAGCTTTCATAAAGGAATATTTGCTGACAAGAAGGCTCTCACCGCATGCTTTGCGAGATCATTTGAGGGAGGATTAATGAACTGTTGAGGAGTGACGTTGGGACAGACATTGGTGCTTATCAGTCCCACGAGGTTTTTCAACAAAAAAATATTTTTCATGTTTCACAATGGGTGTTTCATAACTAGCAAAAAGGTTCTTTCCTTGTTTAGTTTCATCGGGCATTCCCAAATTGTTAGGTTTGGCTTTATTCGCAATTTTACTGGCTTTATTCATCAATTTATTTCCAACTGCTTTGATAACACCTTGTTCCACATTTTCTTTATTTGTAGAAGTCTCCTGAATTGATTTTTCTGGCGTTTAAGCGCCTTTCCGGTATATTTAGAACCTCTGAAAATGTAAACTGTAAAATCAATAATTAATTTAAAAAATATTAAAAATTTTAATTAATTTTGAATTTAAATTAATTTAATTAAATTTTTAATTTTGATTTACCTCGGTAAAAATTGATAATAATTATCTGTTGATAATAATATTTGAATTAATCAAACGATATATTATTATTATTATCTCTAGAGTGTCAAACAACACTCACAATCGATGAGATAATTTATAATAAATTACTAATTTTTACCTGGCCGATTGTGTTGCTTGTTTATCGACTTGTTTCTCTAATTTCTGCTTCTTCGATTTTTTCATCTCATAAATCTTTGAGGATTAATGAACTGTTGTGGAGTGACGTTGGGACAGACGTTTGTGCTTATCAGTACCACGAGGTTTTTCAACAAAAAATATTTTTCATGTTTCACAATGGTGTTTCATAACTATCAAAAAAGTTCTTTCCTTGGTATTGTAGTAAACTTCACTGGATGATTTCATTGACGGTAGATATCTTGAAACTATTGCGACTTTTTTTCATTAACATCATAAGTTCTTTTCAAATCTTCATTTAATTTACATATTTGAAGTAAACAACTCAGCCTCTTTCCATTATACTGAAAGATAAATATGTTTATCTTATCAGTGGTAATCATAATCTTTAATTGAGGCGCCAAATGTCAGACTTTTAATAATATCGTTGCAGTACTTAAGAAATTCTTGTTATTACGCTTCAATATCCCCAATCTGACTTATTACGGGAAGTCATAAAGTAGGGCCACAAGAAAATTGACCTTATTAACATAAAAGTTGACTTATTGACCTATTTCGAAGTTCTATATTCCTTAGCTTTCAATAAAGGAATATTTGCTGACAAGAAGGCTCCACCGCATGCTTTGCGAGATCATTTGAGGGAGGATTAATGAACTGTTGAGGAGTGACGTTGGGACAGACATTTGTGCTTATCAGTCCCACGAGGTTTTTCAACAAAAAATATTTTTCATGTTTCACAATGGTGTTTCATAACTAGCAAAAAGGTTCTTTCCTTGTTGTAGTTTCATCGGCATTCCCAAATTGTTAGGTTTGGCTTTATTCGCATTTTACTGGCTTTATTCATCAATTTATTTCCAAACTGCTTTGATAACACCTTGTTCCACATTTTCTTTATTTGTAGAAGTCTCCTGAATTGATGTTTTTCTGGCGTTTAAGCGCCTTTCCGGTATATTTAGAACCTCTGAAAATGTAAACTGTAAAATCAATAATTAATTAAAAAATATTAAAATTTTTAATTAATTTTGAATTTAAATTAATTTAATTAAATTTTTTAATTTTGATTTACCTCGGTAAAAATTGATAATAATTATCTGTTGATAATAAATATTTGAATTAATCAAACGATATATTATTATTATTATCTCTAGAGTGTCAACAACAACTCAACAATCGATGAGATAATTTATAATAAATTACTAATTTTACCTGGCGCGATTGTGTTGCTTGTTTATCGACTTGTTTCTCTAATTCTGCTTCTTCGATTTTTTCATCTCATAAATCTTTGAGGATTAATGAACTGTTGTGGAGTGACGTTGGGAAGGACGTTTGTGCTTATCAGTACCACGAGGTTTTTCAACAAAAAAATATTTTTCATGTTTCACAATGGTGTTTCATAACTATCAAAAAAGTTCTTTCCTTGTATTGTAGTAAACTTCACTGGATGATTTCATATGACGGTAGATATCTTGAAACTATTGCGACTTTTTTCATAACATCATAAGTTCTTTTCAAATCTTCATTAATTTACATATTTGAAGTAAACAACTCAGCCTCTTTCCATTATACTGAAAGATAAATATGTTTATCTTATCAGTGGTAATCATAATCTTTAATTGAGGCGCCAAATGTCAGACTTTTAATAATATCGTTGCAGTACTTAAGAAATTCTTGTTATTACGCTTCAATATCCCAATCTGACTTATTACGGGAAGTCATAAGTAGGGCCACAAGAAAATTGACCTTATTAACATAAAAGTTGACTTTATTGACCTATTTCGAAGTTCTATATTCCCTTAGCTTTCATAAAGGAATATTTGCTGACAAGAAGGCTCTCACCGCATGCTTTGCGAGATCATTTGAGGGAGGATTAATGAACTGTTGAGGAGTGACGTTGGGACAGACATTTGTGCTTATCAGTCCACGAGGTTTTTCAACAAAAAATATTTTTCATGTTTCACAATGGTGTTTCATAACTAGCAAAAAGGTTCTTTCCTGTTGTAGTTTCATCGGCATTCCCAAATTGTTAGGTTTGGCTTTATTCGCAATTTTACTGGCTTTATTCATCAAATTTATTTCCAACTGCTTTGATAACACCTTGTTCCACATTTTCTTTATTTGTAGAAGTCTCCTGAATTGATGTTTTCTGGCGTTTTAAGCGCCTTTCCGGTATATTTAGAACCTCTGAAAATGTAAACTGTAAAATCAATAATTAATTAAAAATATTAAAATTTTAATTAATTTTGAATTTAAATTAATTTAATTAAATTTTTTAAATTTTGATTTACCTCGGTAAAAATTGATAATAATTATCTGTTGATAATAAATATTTGAATTAATCAAACGATATATTATTATTATTATCTCTAGAGTGTCAAACAACAACTCAAACAATCGATGAGATAATTTATAATAAATTACTAATTTTACCTGGCCGATTGTGTTGCTTCTTTATCGACTTGTTTTCTCTAATTCTGCTTCTTCGATTTTTTCATCTCATAAATCTTTGAGGATTAATGAACTGTTGTGGAGTGACGTTGGGACAGACGTTTGTGCTTATCAGTACCACGAGGTTTGTCAACAAAAAATATTTTTCATGTTTCACAATGGTGTTTCATAACTATCAAAAAAAGTTCTTTCCTTGGTATTGTAGTAAACTTCACTGGATGATTTCATATGACGGTAGATATCTTGAAACTATTGCGACTTTTTTCATAAACATCATAAGTTCTTTTCAAATCTTCATTTAATTTACATATTTGAAGTAAACAACTCAGCCTCTTCCATTATACTGAAAGATAAATATGTTTATCTTATCAGTGGTAATCATAATCTTTAATTGAGGCGCCAAATGTCAGACTTTTAATAATATCGTTGCAGTACTTATTATTATTAATAATTATTATTATCAATGTGTGTGTATTATTAATTTCATAAAGTATTGTAATTATTAATTTCATAAGTATTATTATAATTATTATCAATTTCATAAAGTATAATTTAATTTTATAAAAATATAAATTTCATGAGTAATATCATGTCTAAAATATTTAATTCATAGAGCAATATTAATTTCATTAACTATTACATCATTAACATAAAATATGTCTTCATTAAATAAATCTTAATTGTCATTGAAAATATAACATAATTATAAAATTCATCTTCATTTGTCCAAATTACAATTCATTAAGAGAAGTTAAAATAGCAATAATAATTGCCTGAAAAGATGAATATATACACACACATATATAATAATAGCCTGAAAAAATAAAATCTGCTCACAATTCTCAATCGAATTCGCCGTAATTCCATTCTTTGATCTTTTAATTTCGTGGGATAGTTCAATTTTCCTGTAACGATGTAAGACTTTTAACTAAATCGGAGCATTCACGTTGATCAAACGACAAGGACTCAAATTCGTCTTTCTGTTTATTTTCATTTACTTAAATTGATTATAAAAAACTTTATTAATTATAAACTTTATAATAATTGATCGTATTTGAAGCTTGTAATTTAATGAAATGACTAAAAATTAAAAAAAATAAAATTTTAATAGAATTTGTTTAAATCGCATTTCTATTAATTATTAAATTAAATTTTTAAGTTATAAAATATCATATTAATGAATTAACTGAATAAAAGATAATTTTTTTTTAAAAT
>JACMZG010000354.1:0-19733 GCA_018340805.1 Microvelia longipes | reverse complement strand
GAACCGAAAGTGTTCTCGTGTTTCCCACTGCTAAAATGCATGAAATAACACTGTTATATTGCTGAACATGTTAGGAAATAGATTGAAACAAATCTGCCGATGCTTCTACAATTCTTGATGGAAATCGCTTTATTTCTAATGTTATTGTTTAAAGCGTATTTAAGTGCTTAAATGATCAAAATAAGCATGAAAATCACTATTTTTAATAACTGGATTTCGATCAGAGAACCACAGTAAATCACACAAAGTACAACTTATGCAATATGTCTGGAACGAATCTAAAGTAGAAAACCGAAGTTTTCTCGTGTTTCCCACTGCTAAATGCATGAAATAACACTGTTATATTGCTGAACATGTTAGGAAATAGATTGAAACAAATCTGCCGATGGCTTCTACAATTCTTGATGGAAATCGCTTATTCTCTAATGTTATTGTTTAAAGCGTATTTAAGTGCTTAAAATGATCAAAATAAGCATGAAAATCACTATTTTAATAACTGGATTTCGATCAGAGAACCACAGTAAATCACACAAAGTACAACTTATGCAATATGTCTGGAACGAATCTAAAGTAGAAAACCGAAGTTTTCTCGTGTTTCCCACTGCTAAAATGCATGAAATAACACTGTTATATTGCTGAACATGTTAGGAAATAGATTGAAACAAATCTGCCGATGGCTTCTACAATTCTTGATGGAAATCGCTTATTTCTCTAATGTTATTGTTTAAAGCGTATTTAAGTGCTTAAAATGATCAAAATAAGCATGAAAATCACTATTTTAATAACTGGATTTCGATCAGAGAACCACAGTAAATCACACAAAGTACAACTTATGCAATATGTCTGGAACGAATCTAAAGTAGAAAACCGAAGTTTTCTCGTGTTTCCCACTGCTAAAATGCATGAAATAACACTGTTATATTGCTGAACATGTTAGGAAATAGATTGAAACAAATCTGCCGATGGCTTCTACAATTCTTGATGGAAATCGCTTATTTCTCTAATGTTATTGTTTAAAGCGTATTTAAGTGCTTAAAATGATCAAAATAAGCATGAAAATCACTATTTTAATAACTGGATTTCGATCAGAGAACCACAGTAAATCACACAAAGTACAACTTATGCAATATGTCTGGAACGAATCTAAAGTAGAAAACCGAAGTTTTCTCGTGTTTCCCACTGCTAAAATGCATGAAATAACACTGTTATATTGCTGAACATGTTAGGAAATAGATTGAAACAAATCTGCCGATGGCTTCTACAATTCTTGATGGAAATCGCTTATTTCTCTAATGTTATTGTTTAAAGCGTATTTAAGTGCTTAAAATGATCAAAATAAGCATGAAAATCACTATTTTAATAACTGGATTTCGATCAGAGAACCACAGTAAATCACACAAAGTACAACTTATGCAATATGTCTGGAACGAATCTAAAGTAGAAAACCGAAGTTTTCTCGTGTTTCCCACTGCTAAAATGCATGAAATAACACTGTTATATTGCTGAACATGTTAGGAAATAGATTGAAACAAATCTGCCGATGGCTTCTACAATTCTTGATGGAAATCGCTTATTTCTCTAATGTTATTGTTTAAAGCGTATTTAAGTGCTTAAAATGATCAAAATAAGCATGAAAATCACTATTTTAATAACTGGATTTCGATCAGAGAACCACAGTAAATCACACAAAGTACAACTTATGCAATATGTCTGGAACGAATCTAAAGTAGAAAACCGAAGTTTTCTCGTGTTTCCCACTGCTAAAATGCATGAAATAACACTGTTATATTGCTGAACATGTTAGGAAATAGATTGAAACAAATCTGCCGATGGCTTCTACAATTCTTGATGGAAATCGCTTATTTCTCTAATGTTATTGTTTAAAGCGTATTTAAGTGCTTAAAATGATCAAAATAAGCATGAAAATCACTATTTTAATAACTGGATTTCGATCAGAGAACCACAGTAAATCACACAAAGTACAACTTATGCAATATGTCTGGAACGAATCTAAAGTAGAAAACCGAAGTTTTCTCGTGTTTCCCACTGCTAAAATGCATGAAATAACACTGTTATATTGCTGAACATGTTAGGAAATAGATTGAAACAAATCTGCCGATGGCTTCTACAATTCTTGATGGAAATCGCTTATTTCTCTAATGTTATTGTTTAAAGCGTATTTAAGTGCTTAAAATGATCAAAATAAGCATGAAAATCACTATTTTAATAACTGGATTTCGATCAGAGAACCACAGTAAATCACACAAAGTACAACTTATGCAATATGTCTGGAACGAATCTAAAGTAGAAAACCGAAGTTTTCTCGTGTTTCCCACTGCTAAAATGCATGAAATAACACTGTTATATTGCTGAACATGTTAGGAAATAGATTGAAACAAATCTGCCGATGGCTTCTACAATTCTTGATGGAAATCGCTTATTTCTCTAATGTTATTGTTTAAAGCGTATTTAAGTGCTTAAAATGATCAAAATAAGCATGAAAATCACTATTTTAATAACTGGATTTCGATCAGAGAACCACAGTAAATCACACAAAGTACAACTTATGCAATATGTCTGGAACGAATCTAAAGTAGAAAACCGAAGTTTTCTCGTGTTTCCCACTGCTAAAATGCATGAAATAACACTGTTATATTGCTGAACATGTTAGGAAATAGATTGAAACAAATCTGCCGATGGCTTCTACAATTCTTGATGGAAATCGCTTATTTCTCTAATGTTATTGTTTAAAGCGTATTTAAGTGCTTAAAATGATCAAAATAAGCATGAAAATCACTATTTTAATAACTGGATTTCGATCAGAGAACCACAGTAAATCACACAAAGTACAACTTATGCAATATGTCTGGAACGAATCTAAAGTAGAAAACCGAAGTTTTCTCGTGTTTCCCACTGCTAAAATGCATGAAATAACACTGTTATATTGCTGAACATGTTAGGAAATAGATTGAAACAAATCTGCCGATGGCTTCTACAATTCTTGATGGAAATCGCTTATTTCTCTAATGTTATTGTTTAAAGCGTATTTAAGTGCTTAAAATGATCAAAATAAGCATGAAAATCACTATTTTAATAACTGGATTTCGATCAGAGAACCACAGTAAATCACACAAAGTACAACTTATGCAATATGTCTGGAACGAATCTAAAGTAGAAAACCGAAGTTTTCTCGTGTTTCCCACTGCTAAAATGCATGAAATAACACTGTTATATTGCTGAACATGTTAGGAAATAGATTGAAACAAATCTGCCGATGGCTTCTACAATTCTTGATGGAAATCGCTTATTTCTCTAATGTTATTGTTTAAAGCGTATTTAAGTGCTTAAAATGATCAAAATAAGCATGAAAATCACTATTTTAATAACTGGATTTCGATCAGAGAACCACAGTAAATCACACAAAGTACAACTTATGCAATATGTCTGGAACGAATCTAAAGTAGAAAACCGAAGTTTTCTCGTGTTTCCCACTGCTAAAATGCATGAAATAACACTGTTATATTGCTGAACATGTTAGGAAATAGATTGAAACAAATCTGCCGATGGCTTCTACAATTCTTGATGGAAATCGCTTATTTCTCTAATGTTATTGTTTAAAGCGTATTTAAGTGCTTAAAATGATCAAAATAAGCATGAAAATCACTATTTTAATAACTGGATTTCGATCAGAGAACCACAGTAAATCACACAAAGTACAACTTATGCAATATGTCTGGAACGAATCTAAAGTAGAAAACCGAAGTTTTCTCGTGTTTCCCACTGCTAAAATGCATGAAATAACACTGTTATATTGCTGAACATGTTAGGAAATAGATTGAAACAAATCTGCCGATGGCTTCTACAATTCTTGATGGAAATCGCTTATTTCTCTAATGTTATTGTTTAAAGCGTATTTAAGTGCTTAAAATGATCAAAATAAGCATGAAAATCACTATTTTAATAACTGGATTTCGATCAGAGAACCACAGTAAATCACACAAAGTACAACTTATGCAATATGTCTGGAACGAATCTAAAGTAGAAAACCGAAGTTTTCTCGTGTTTCCCACTGCTAAAATGCATGAAATAACACTGTTATATTGCTGAACATGTTAGGAAATAGATTGAAACAAATCTGCCGATGGCTTCTACAATTCTTGATGGAAATCGCTTATTTCTCTAATGTTATTGTTTAAAGCGTATTTAAGTGCTTAAAATGATCAAAATAAGCATGAAAATCACTATTTTAATAACTGGATTTCGATCAGAGAACCACAGTAAATCACACAAAGTACAACTTATGCAATATGTCTGGAACGAATCTAAAGTAGAAAACCGAAGTTTTCTCGTGTTTCCCACTGCTAAAATGCATGAAATAACACTGTTATATTGCTGAACATGTTAGGAAATAGATTGAAACAAATCTGCCGATGGCTTCTACAATTCTTGATGGAAATCGCTTATTTCTCTAATGTTATTGTTTAAAGCGTATTTAAGTGCTTAAAATGATCAAAATAAGCATGAAAATCACTATTTTAATAACTGGATTTCGATCAGAGAACCACAGTAAATCACACAAAGTACAACTTATGCAATATGTCTGGAACGAATCTAAAGTAGAAAACCGAAGTTTTCTCGTGTTTCCCACTGCTAAAATGCATGAAATAACACTGTTATATTGCTGAACATGTTAGGAAATAGATTGAAACAAATCTGCCGATGGCTTCTACAATTCTTGATGGAAATCGCTTATTTCTCTAATGTTATTGTTTAAAGCGTATTTAAGTGCTTAAAATGATCAAAATAAGCATGAAAATCACTATTTTAATAACTGGATTTCGATCAGAGAACCACAGTAAATCACACAAAGTACAACTTATGCAATATGTCTGGAACGAATCTAAAGTAGAAAACCGAAGTTTTCTCGTGTTTCCCACTGCTAAAATGCATGAAATAACACTGTTATATTGCTGAACATGTTAGGAAATAGATTGAAACAAATCTGCCGATGGCTTCTACAATTCTTGATGGAAATCGCTTATTTCTCTAATGTTATTGTTTAAAGCGTATTTAAGTGCTTAAAATGATCAAAATAAGCATGAAAATCACTATTTTAATAACTGGATTTCGATCAGAGAACCACAGTAAATCACACAAAGTACAACTTATGCAATATGTCTGGAACGAATCTAAAGTAGAAAACCGAAGTTTTCTCGTGTTTCCCACTGCTAAAATGCATGAAATAACACTGTTATATTGCTGAACATGTTAGGAAATAGATTGAAACAAATCTGCCGATGGCTTCTACAATTCTTGATGGAAATCGCTTATTTCTCTAATGTTATTGTTTAAAGCGTATTTAAGTGCTTAAAATGATCAAAATAAGCATGAAAATCACTATTTTAATAACTGGATTTCGATCAGAGAACCACAGTAAATCACACAAAGTACAACTTATGCAATATGTCTGGAACGAATCTAAAGTAGAAAACCGAAGTTTTCTCGTGTTTCCCACTGCTAAAATGCATGAAATAACACTGTTATATTGCTGAACATGTTAGGAAATAGATTGAAACAAATCTGCCGATGGCTTCTACAATTCTTGATGGAAATCGCTTATTTCTCTAATGTTATTGTTTAAAGCGTATTTAAGTGCTTAAAATGATCAAAATAAGCATGAAAATCACTATTTTAATAACTGGATTTCGATCAGAGAACCACAGTAAATCACACAAAGTACAACTTATGCAATATGTCTGGAACGAATCTAAAGTAGAAAACCGAAGTTTTCTCGTGTTTCCCACTGCTAAAATGCATGAAATAACACTGTTATATTGCTGAACATGTTAGGAAATAGATTGAAACAAATCTGCCGATGGCTTCTACAATTCTTGATGGAAATCGCTTATTTCTCTAATGTTATTGTTTAAAGCGTATTTAAGTGCTTAAAATGATCAAAATAAGCATGAAAATCACTATTTTAATAACTGGATTTCGATCAGAGAACCACAGTAAATCACACAAAGTACAACTTATGCAATATGTCTGGAACGAATCTAAAGTAGAAAACCGAAGTTTTCTCGTGTTTCCCACTGCTAAAATGCATGAAATAACACTGTTATATTGCTGAACATGTTAGGAAATAGATTGAAACAAATCTGCCGATGGCTTCTACAATTCTTGATGGAAATCGCTTATTTCTCTAATGTTATTGTTTAAAGCGTATTTAAGTGCTTAAAATGATCAAAATAAGCATGAAAATCACTATTTTAATAACTGGATTTCGATCAGAGAACCACAGTAAATCACACAAAGTACAACTTATGCAATATGTCTGGAACGAATCTAAAGTAGAAAACCGAAGTTTTCTCGTGTTTCCCACTGCTAAAATGCATGAAATAACACTGTTATATTGCTGAACATGTTAGGAAATAGATTGAAACAAATCTGCCGATGGCTTCTACAATTCTTGATGGAAATCGCTTATTTCTCTAATGTTATTGTTTAAAGCGTATTTAAGTGCTTAAAATGATCAAAATAAGCATGAAAATCACTATTTTAATAACTGGATTTCGATCAGAGAACCACAGTAAATCACACAAAGTACAACTTATGCAATATGTCTGGAACGAATCTAAAGTAGAAAACCGAAGTTTTCTCGTGTTTCCCACTGCTAAAATGCATGAAATAACACTGTTATATTGCTGAACATGTTAGGAAATAGATTGAAACAAATCTGCCGATGGCTTCTACAATTCTTGATGGAAATCGCTTATTTCTCTAATGTTATTGTTTAAAGCGTATTTAAGTGCTTAAAATGATCAAAATAAGCATGAAAATCACTATTTTAATAACTGGATTTCGATCAGAGAACCACAGTAAATCACACAAAGTACAACTTATGCAATATGTCTGGAACGAATCTAAAGTAGAAAACCGAAGTTTTCTCGTGTTTCCCACTGCTAAAATGCATGAAATAACACTGTTATATTGCTGAACATGTTAGGAAATAGATTGAAACAAATCTGCCGATGGCTTCTACAATTCTTGATGGAAATCGCTTATTTCTCTAATGTTATTGTTTAAAGCGTATTTAAGTGCTTAAAATGATCAAAATAAGCATGAAAATCACTATTTTAATAACTGGATTTCGATCAGAGAACCACAGTAAATCACAAAGTACAACTTATGCAATATGTCTGGAACGAATCTAAAGTAGAAAACCGAAGTTTTCTCGTGTTTCCCACTGCTAAAATGCATGAAATAACACTGTTATATTGCTGAACATGTTAGGAAATAGATTGAAACAAATCTGCCGATGGCTTCTACAATTCTTGATGGAAATCGCTTATTTCTCTAATGTTATTGTTTAAAGCGTATTTAAGTGCTTAAAATGATCAAAATAAGCATGAAAATCACTATTTTAATAACTGGATTTCGATCAGAGAACCACAGTAAATCACACAAAGTACAACTTATGCAATATGTCTGGAACGAATCTAAAGTAGAAAACCGAAGTTTTCTCGTGTTTCCCACTGCTAAAATGCATGAAATAACACTGTTATATTGCTGAACATGTTAGGAAATAGATTGAAACAAATCTGCCGATGGCTTCTACAATTCTTGATGGAAATCGCTTATTTCTCTAATGTTATTGTTTAAAGCGTATTTAAGTGCTTAAAATGATCAAAATAAGCATGAAAATCACTATTTTAATAACTGGATTTCGATCAGAGAACCACAGTAAATCACACAAAGTACAACTTATGCAATATGTCTGGAACGAATCTAAAGTAGAAAACCGAAGTTTTCTCGTGTTTCCCACTGCTAAAATGCATGAAATAACACTGTTATATTGCTGAACATGTTAGGAAATAGATTGAAACAAATCTGCCGATGGCTTCTACAATTCTTGATGGAAATCGCTTATTTCTCTAATGTTATTGTTTAAAGCGTATTTAAGTGCTTAAAATGATCAAAATAAGCATGAAAATCACTATTTTAATAACTGGATTTCGATCAGAGAACCACAGTAAATCACACAAAGTACAACTTATGCAATATGTCTGGAACGAATCTAAAGTAGAAAACCGAAGTTTTCTCGTGTTTCCCACTGCTAAAATGCATGAAATAACACTGTTATATTGCTGAACATGTTAGGAAATAGATTGAAACAAATCTGCCGATGGCTTCTACAATTCTTGATGGAAATCGCTTATTTCTCTAATGTTATTGTTTAAAGCGTATTTAAGTGCTTAAAATGATCAAAATAAGCATGAAAATCACTATTTTAATAACTGGATTTCGATCAGAGAACCACAGTAAATCACACAAAGTACAACTTATGCAATATGTCTGGAACGAATCTAAAGTAGAAAACCGAAGTTTTCTCGTGTTTCCCACTGCTAAAATGCATGAAATAACACTGTTATATTGCTGAACATGTTAGGAAATAGATTGAAACAAATCTGCCGATGGCTTCTACAATTCTTGATGGAAATCGCTTATTTCTCTAATGTTATTGTTTAAAGCGTATTTAAGTGCTTAAAATGATCAAAATAAGCATGAAAATCACTATTTTAATAACTGGATTTCGATCAGAGAACCACAGTAAATCACACAAAGTACAACTTATGCAATATGTCTGGAACGAATCTAAAGTAGAAAACCGAAGTTTTCTCGTGTTTCCCACTGCTAAAATGCATGAAATAACACTGTTATATTGCTGAACATGTTAGGAAATAGATTGAAACAAATCTGCCGATGGCTTCTACAATTCTTGATGGAAATCGCTTATTTCTCTAATGTTATTGTTTAAAGCGTATTTAAGTGCTTAAAATGATCAAAATAAGCATGAAAATCACTATTTTAATAACTGGATTTCGATCAGAGAACCACAGTAAATCACACAAAGTACAACTTATGCAATATGTCTGGAACGAATCTAAAGTAGAAAACCGAAGTTTTCTCGTGTTTCCCACTGCTAAAATGCATGAAATAACACTGTTATATTGCTGAACATGTTAGGAAATAGATTGAAACAAATCTGCCGATGGCTTCTACAATTCTTGATGGAAATCGCTTATTTCTCTAATGTTATTGTTTAAAGCGTATTAAGTGCTTAAAATGATCAAAATAAGCATGAAAATCACTATTTTAATAACTGGATTTCGATCAGAGAACCACAGTAAATCACACAAAGTACAACTTATGCAATATGTCTGGAACGAATCTAAAGTAGAAAACCGAAGTTTTCTCGTGTTTCCCACTGCTAAAATGCATGAAATAACACTGTTATATTGCTGAACATGTTAGGAAATAGATTGAAACAAATCTGCCGATGGCTTCTACAATTCTTGATGGAAATCGCTTATTTCTCTAATGTTATTGTTTAAAGCGTATTTAAGTGCTTAAAATGATCAAAATAAGCATGAAAATCACTATTTTAATAACTGGATTTCGATCAGAGAACCACAGTAAATCACACAAAGTACAACTTATGCAATATGTCTGGAACGAATCTAAAGTAGAAAACCGAAGTTTTCTCGTGTTTCCCACTGCTAAAATGCATGAAATAACACTGTTATATTGCTGAACATGTTAGGAAATAGATTGAAACAAATCTGCCGATGGCTTCTACAATTCTTGATGGAAATCGCTTATTTCTCTAATGTTATTGTTTAAAGCGTATTTAAGTGCTTAAAATGATCAAAATAAGCATGAAAATCACTATTTTAATAACTGGATTTCGATCAGAGAACCACAGTAAATCACACAAAGTACAACTTATGCAATATGTCTGGAACGAATCTAAAGTAGAAAACCGAAGTTTTCTCGTGTTTCCCACTGCTAAAATGCATGAAATAACACTGTTATATTGCTGAACATGTTAGGAAATAGATTGAAACAAATCTGCCGATGGCTTCTACAATTCTTGATGGAAATCGCTTATTTCTCTAATGTTATTGTTTAAAGCGTATTTAAGTGCTTAAAATGATCAAAATAAGCATGAAAATCACTATTTTAATAACTGGATTTCGATCAGAGAACCACAGTAAATCACACAAAGTACAACTTATGCAATATGTCTGGAACGAATCTAAAGTAGAAAACCGAAGTTTTCTCGTGTTTCCCACTGCTAAAATGCATGAAATAACACTGTTATATTGCTGAACATGTTAGGAAATAGATTGAAACAAATCTGCCGATGGCTTCTACAATTCTTGATGGAAATCGCTTATTTCTCTAATGTTATTGTTTAAAGCGTATTTAAGTGCTTAAAATGATCAAAATAAGCATGAAAATCACTATTTTAATAACTGGATTTCGATCAGAGAACCACAGTAAATCACACAAAGTACAACTTATGCAATATGTCTGGAACGAATCTAAAGTAGAAAACCGAAGTTTTCTCGTGTTTCCCACTGCTAAAATGCATGAAATAACACTGTTATATTGCTGAACATGTTAGGAAATAGATTGAAACAAATCTGCCGATGGCTTCTACAATTCTTGATGGAAATCGCTTATTTCTCTAATGTTATTGTTTAAAGCGTATTTAAGTGCTTAAAATGATCAAAATAAGCATGAAAATCACTATTTTAATAACTGGATTTCGATCAGAGAACCACAGTAAATCACACAAAGTACAACTTATGCAATATGTCTGGAACGAATCTAAAGTAGAAAACCGAAGTTTTCTCGTGTTTCCCACTGCTAAAATGCATGAAATAACACTGTTATATTGCTGAACATGTTAGGAAATAGATTGAAACAAATCTGCCGATGGCTTCTACAATTCTTGATGGAAATCGCTTTTTCTCTAATGTTATTGTTTAAAGCGTATTTAAGTGCTTAAAATGATCAAAATAAGCATGAAAATCACTATTTTAATAACTGGATTTCGATCAGAGAACCACAGTAAATCACACAAAGTACAACTTATGCAATATGTCTGGAACGAATCTAAAGTAGAAAACCGAAGTTTCTCGTGTTTCCCACTGCTAAAATGCATGAAATAACACTGTTATATTGCTGAACATGTTAGAAATAGATGAAACAAATCTGCCGATGGCTTCTACAATTCTTGATGGAAATCGCTTATTTCTCTAATTATTGTTTAAAGCGTATTTAAGTGCTTAAAATGATCAAAATAAGCATGAAAATCACTATTTTAATAACTGGATTTCGATCAGAGAACCACAGTAAATCACAAAGTACAACTTATGCAATATGTCTGGAACGAATCTAAAGTAGAAAACCGAAGTTTTCTCGTGTTTCCCACTGCTAAAATGCATGAAATAACACTGTTATATTGCTGAACATGTTAGGAAATAGATTGAAACAAATCTGCCGATGGCTTCTACAATTCTTGATGGAAATCGCTTATTTCTCTAATGTTATTGTTTAAAGCGTATTTAAGTGCTTAAAATGATCAAAATAAGCATGAAAATCACTATTTTAATAACTGGATTTCGATCAGAGAACCACAGTAAATCACACAAAGTACAACTTATGCAATATGTCTGGAACGAATCTAAAGTAGAAAACCGAAGTTTTCTCGTGTTTCCCACTGCTAAAATGCATGAAATAACACTGTTATATTGCTGAACATGTTAGGAAATAGATTGAAACAAATCTGCCGATGGCTTCTACAATTCTTGATGGAAATCGCTTATTTCTCTAATGTTATTGTTTAAAGCGTATTTAAGTGCTTAAAATGATCAAAATAAGCATGAAAATCACTATTTTAATAACTGGATTTCGATCAGAGAACCACAGTAAATCACACAAAGTACAACTTATGCAATATGTCTGGAACGAATCTAAAGTAGAAAACCGAAGTTTTCTCGTGTTTCCCACTGCTAAAATGCATGAAATAACACTGTTATATTGCTGAACATGTTAGGAAATAGATTGAAACAAATCTGCCGATGGCTTCTACAATTCTTGATGGAAATCGCTTATTTCTCTAATGTTATTGTTTAAAGCGTATTTAAGTGCTTAAAATGATCAAAATAAGCATGAAAATCACTATTTTAATAACTGGATTTCGATCAGAGAACCACAGTAAATCACACAAAGTACAACTTATGCAATATGTCTGGAACGAATCTAAAGTAGAAAACCGAAGTTTTCTCGTGTTTCCCACTGCTAAAATGCATGAAATAACACTGTTATATTGCTGAACATGTTAGGAAATAGATTGAAACAAATCTGCCGATGGCTTCTACAATTCTTGATGGAAATCGCTTATTTCTCTAATGTTATTGTTTAAAGCGTATTTAAGTGCTTAAAATGATCAAAATAAGCATGAAAATCACTATTTTAATAACTGGATTTCGATCAGAGAACCACAGTAAATCACACAAAGTACAACTTATGCAATATGTCTGGAACGAATCTAAAGTAGAAAACCGAAGTTTTCTCGTGTTTCCCACTGCTAAAATGCATGAAATAACACTGTTATATTGCTGAACATGTTAGGAAATAGATTGAAACAAATCTGCCGATGGCTTCTACAATTCTTGATGGAAATCGCTTATTTCTCTAATGTTATTGTTTAAAGCGTATTTAAGTGCTTAAAATGATCAAAATAAGCATGAAAATCACTATTTTAATAACTGGATTTCGATCAGAGAACCACAGTAAATCACACAAAGTACAACTTATGCAATATGTCTGGAACGAATCTAAAGTAGAAAACCGAAGTTTTCTCGTGTTTCCCACTGCTAAAATGCATGAAATAACACTGTTATATTGCTGAACATGTTAGGAAATAGATTGAAACAAATCTGCCGATGGCTTCTACAATTCTTGATGGAAATCGCTTATTTCTCTAATGTTATTGTTTAAAGCGTATTTAAGTGCTTAAAATGATCAAAATAAGCATGAAAATCACTATTTAATAACTGGATTTCGATCAGAGAACCACAGTAAATCACACAAAGTACAACTTATGCAATATGTCTGGAACGAATCTAAAGTAGAAAACCGAAGTTTTCTCGTGTTTCCCACTGCTAAAATGCATGAAATAACACTGTTATATTGCTGAACATGTTAGGAAATAGATTGAAACAAATCTGCCGATGGCTTCTACAATTCTTGATGGAAATCGCTTATTTCTCTAATGTTATTGTTTAAAGCGTATTTAAGTGCTTAAAATGATCAAAATAAGCATGAAAATCACTATTTTAATAACTGGATTTCGATCAGAGAACCACAGTAAATCACACAAAGTACAACTTATGCAATATGTCTGGAACGAATCTAAAGTAGAAAACCGAAGTTTTCTCGTGTTTCCCACTGCTAAAATGCATGAAATAACACTGTTTATTGCTGAACATGTTAGGAAATAGATTGAAACAAATCTGCCGATGGCTTCTACAATTCTTGATGGAAATCGCTTATTTCTCTAATGTTATTGTTTAAAGCGTATTTAAGTGCTTAAAATGATCAAAATAAGCATGAAAATCACTATTTTAATAACTGGATTTCGATCAGAGAACCACAGTAAATCACACAAAGTACAACTTATGCAATATGTCTGGAACGAATCTAAAGTAGAAAACCGAAGTTTTCTCGTGTTTCCCACTGCTAAAATGCATGAAATAACACTGTTATATTGCTGAACATGTTAGGAAATAGATTGAAACAAATCTGCCGATGGCTTCTACAATTCTTGATGGAAATCGCTTATTTCTAATGTTATTGTTTAAAGCGTATTTAAGTGCTTAAAATGATCAAAATAAGCATGAAAATCACTATTTTAATAACTGGATTTCGATCAGAGAACCACAGTAAATCACACAAAGTACAACTTATGCAATATGTCTGGAACGAATCTAAAGTAGAAAACCGAAGTTTCTCGTGTTTCCCACTGCTAAAATGCATGAAATAACACTGTTATATTGCTGAACATGTTAGGAAATAGATTGAAACAAATCTGCCGATGGCTTCTACAATTCTTGATGGAAATCGCTTATTTCTCTAATGTTATTGTTTAAAGCGTATTTAAGTGCTTAAAATGATCAAAATAAGCATGAAAATCACTATTTTAATAACTGGATTTCGATCAGAGAACCACAGTAAATCACACAAAGTACAACTTATGCAATATGTCTGGAACGAATCTAAAGTAGAAAACCGAAGTTTTCTCGTGTTTCCCACTGCTAAAATGCATGAAATAACACTGTTATATTGCTGAACATGTTAGGAAATAGATTGAAACAAATCTGCCGATGGCTTCTACAATTCTTGATGGAAATCGCTTATTTCTCTAATGTTATTGTTTAAAGCGTATTTAAGTGCTTAAAATGATCAAAATAAGCATGAAAATCACTATTTTAATAACTGGATTTCGATCAGAGAACCACAGTAAATCACACAAAGTACAACTTATGCAATATGTCTGGAACGAATCTAAAGTAGAAAACCGAAGTTTTCTCGTGTTTCCCACTGCTAAAATGCATGAAATAACACTGTTATATTGCTGAACATGTTAGGAAATAGATTGAAACAAATCTGCCGATGGCTTCTACAATTCTTGATGGAAATCGCTTATTTCTCTAATGTTATTGTTTAAAGCGTATTTAAGTGCTTAAAATGATCAAAATAAGCATGAAAATCACTATTTTAATAACTGGATTTCGATCAGAGAACCACAGTAAATCACACAAAGTACAACTTATGCAATATGTCTGGAACGAATCTAAAGTAGAAAACCGAAGTTTTCTCGTGTTTCCCACTGCTAAAATGCATGAAATAACACTGTTATATTGCTGAACATGTTAGGAAATAGATTGAAACAAATCTGCCGATGGCTTCTACAATTCTTGATGGAAATCGCTTATTTCTCTAATGTTATTGTTTAAAGCGTATTTAAGTGCTTAAAATGATCAAAATAAGCATGAAAATCACTATTTTAATAACTGGATTTCGATCAGAGAACCACAGTAAATCACACAAAGTACAACTTATGCAATATGTCTGGAACGAATCTAAAGTAGAAAACCGAAGTTTTCTCGTGTTTCCCACTGCTAAAATGCATGAAATAACACTGTTATATTGCTGAACATGTTAGGAAATAGATTGAAACAAATCTGCCGATGGCTTCTACAATTCTTGATGGAAATCGCTTATTTCTCTAATGTTATTGTTTAAAGCGTATTTAAGTGCTTAAAATGATCAAAATAAGCATGAAAATCACTATTTTAATAACTGGATTTCGATCAGAGAACCACAGTAAATCACACAAAGTACAACTTATGCAATATGTCTGGAACGAATCTAAAGTAGAAAACCGAAGTTTTCTCGTGTTTCCCACTGCTAAAATGCATGAAATAACACTGTTATATTGCTGAACATGTTAGGAAATAGATTGAAACAAATCTGCCGATGGCTTCTACAATTCTTGATGGAAATCGCTTATTTCTCTAATGTTATTGTTTAAAGCGTATTTAAGTGCTTAAAATGATCAAAATAAGCATGAAAATCACTATTTTAATAACTGGATTTCGATCAGAGAACCACAGTAAATCACACAAAGTACAACTTATGCAATATGTCTGGAACGAATCTAAAGTAGAAAACCGAAGTTTTCTCGTGTTTCCCACTGCTAAAATGCATGAAATAACACTGTTATATTGCTGAACATGTTAGGAAATAGATTGAAACAAATCTGCCGATGGCTTCTACAATTCTTGATGGAAATCGCTTATTTCTCTAATGTTATTGTTTAAAGCGTATTTAAGTGCTTAAAATGATCAAAATAAGCATGAAAATCACTATTTTAATAACTGGATTTCGATCAGAGAACCACAGTAAATCACACAAAGTACAACTTATGCAATATGTCTGGAACGAATCTAAAGTAGAAAACCGAAGTTTTCTCGTGTTTCCCACTGCTAAAATGCATGAAATAACACTGTTATATTGCTGAACATGTTAGGAAATAGATTGAAACAAATCTGCCGATGGCTTCTACAATTCTTGATGGAAATCGCTTATTTCTCTAATGTTATTGTTTAAAGCGTATTTAAGTGCTTAAAATGATCAAAATAAGCATGAAAATCACTATTTTAATAACTGGATTTCGATCAGAGAACCACAGTAAATCACACAAAGTACAACTTATGCAATATGTCTGGAACGAATCTAAAGTAGAAAACCGAAGTTTTCTCGTGTTTCCCACTGCTAAAATGCATGAAATAACACTGTTATATTGCTGAACATGTTAGGAAATAGATTGAAACAAATCTGCCGATGGCTTCTACAATTCTTGATGGAAATCGCTTATTTCTCTAATGTTATTGTTTAAAGCGTATTTAAGTGCTTAAAATGATCAAAATAAGCATGAAAATCACTATTTTAATAACTGGATTTCGATCAGAGAACCACAGTAAATCACACAAAGTACAACTTATGCAATATGTCTGGAACGAATCTAAAGTAGAAAACCGAAGTTTTCTCGTGTTTCCCACTGCTAAAATGCATGAAATAACACTGTTATATTGCTGAACATGTTAGGAAATAGATTGAAACAAATCTGCCGATGGCTTCTACAATTCTTGATGGAAATCGCTTATTTCTCTAATGTTATTGTTTAAAGCGTATTTAAGTGCTTAAAATGATCAAAATAAGCATGAAAATCACTATTTTAATAACTGGATTTCGATCAGAGAACCACAGTAAATCACACAAAGTACAACTTATGCAATATGTCTGGAACGAATCTAAAGTAGAAAACCGAAGTTTTCTCGTGTTTCCCACTGCTAAAATGCATGAAATAACACTGTTATATTGCTGAACATGTTAGGAAATAGATTGAAACAAATCTGCCGATGGCTTCTACAATTCTTGATGGAAATCGCTTATTTCTCTAATGTTATTGTTTAAAGCGTATTTAAGTGCTTAAAATGATCAAAAAAAGCATGAAAATCACTATTTTAATAACTGGATTTCGATCAGAGAACCACAGTAAATCACACAAAGTACAACTTATGCAATATGTCTGGAACGAATCTAAAGTAGAAAACCGAAGTTTTCTCGTGTTTCCCACTGCTAAAATGCATGAAATAACACTGTTATATTGCTGAACATGTTAGGAAATAGATTGAAACAAATCTGCCGATGGCTTCTACAATTCTTGATGGAAATCGCTTATTTCTCTAATGTTATTGTTTAAAGCGTATTTAAGTGCTTAAAATGATCAAAATAAGCATGAAAATCACTATTTTAATAACTGGATTTCGATCAGAGAACCACAGTAAATCACACAAAGTACAACTTATGCAATATGTCTGGAACGAATCTAAAGTAGAAAACCGAAGTTTTCTCGTGTTTCCCACTGCTAAAATGCATGAAATAACACTGTTATATTGCTGAACATGTTAGGAAATAGATTGAAACAAATCTGCCGATGGCTTCTACAATTCTTGATGGAAATCGCTTATTTCTCTAATGTTATTGTTTAAAGCGTATTTAAGTGCTTAAAATGATCAAAATAAGCATGAAAATCACTATTTTAATAACTGGATTTCGATCAGAGAACCACAGTAAATCACACAAAGTACAACTTATGCAATATGTCTGGAACGAATCTAAAGTAGAAAACCGAAGTTTTCTCGTGTTTTCCCACTGCTAAAATGCATGAAATAACACTGTTATATTGCTGAACATGTTAGGAAATAGATTGAAACAAATCTGCCGATGGCTTCTACAATTCTTGATGGAAATCGCTTATTTCTCTAATGTTATTGTTTAAAGCGTATTTAAGTGCTTAAAATGATCAAAATAAGCATGAAAATCACTATTTTAATAACTGGATTTCGATCAGAGAACCACAGTAAATCACACAAAGTACAACTTATGCAATATGTCTGGAACGAATCTAAAGTAGAAAACCGAAGTTTTCTCGTGTTTCCCACTGCTAAAATGCATGAAATAACACTGTTATATTGCTGAACATGTTAGGAAATAGATTGAAACAAATCTGCCGATGGCTTCTACAATTCTTGATGGAAATCGCTTATTTCTCTAATGTTATTGTTTAAAGCGTATTTAAGTGCTTAAAATGATCAAAATAAGCATGAAAAATCACTATTTTAATAACTGGATTTCGATCAGAGAACCACAGTAAATCACACAAAGTACAACTTATGCAATATGTCTGGAACGAATCTAAAGTAGAAAACCGAAGTTTTCTCGTGTTTCCCACTGCTAAAATGCATGAAATAACACTGTTATATTGCTGAACATGTTAGGAAATAGATTGAAAATCTGCCGATGGCTTCTACAATTCTTGATGGAAATCGCTTATTTCTCTAATGTTATTGTTTAAAGCGTATTTAAGTGCTTAAAATGATCAAAATAAGCATGAAAACTCATTTTAATAACTGGATTTCGATCAGAGAACCACAGTAAATCACACAAAGTACAACTTATGCAATATGTCTGGAACGAATCTAAAGTAGAAAACCGAAGTTTTCTCGTGTTTCCCACTGCTAAAATGCATGAAATAACACTGTTATATTGCTGAACATGTTAGGAAATAGATTGAAACAAATCTGCCGATGGCTTCTACAATTCTTGATGGAAATCGCTTATTTCTCTAATGTTATTGTTTAAAGCGTATTTAAGTGCTTAAAATGATCAAAATAAGCATGAAAATCACTATTTTAATAACTGGATTTCGATCAGAGAACCACAGTAAATCACACAAAGTACAACTTATGCAATATGTCTGGAACGAATCTAAAGTAGAAAACCGAAGTTTTCTCGTGTTTCCCACTGCTAAAATGCATGAAATAACACTGTTATATTGCTGAACATGTTAGGAAATAGATTGAAACAAATCTGCCGATGGCTTCTACAATTCTTGATGGAAATCGCTTATTTCTCTAATGTTATTGTTTAAAGCGTATTTAAGTGCTTAAAATGATCAAAATAAGCATGAAAATCACTATTTTATATAACTGGATTTCGATCAGAGAACCACAGTAAATCACACAAAGTACAACTTATGCAATATGTCTGGAACGAATCTAAAGTAGAAAACCGAAGTTTTCTCGTGTTTCCCACTGCTAAAATGCATGAAATAACACTGTTATATTGCTGAACATGTTAGGAAATAGATTGAAACAAATCTGCCGATGGCTTCTACAATTCTTGATGGAAATCGCTTATTTCTCTAATGTTATTGTTTAAAGCGTATTTAAGTGCTTAAAATGATCAAAATAAGCATGAAAATCACTATTTTAATAACTGGATTTCGATCAGAGAACCACAGTAAATCACACAAAGTTACAACTTATGCAATATGTCTGGAACGAATCTAAAGTAGAAAACCGAAGTTTTCTCGTGTTTCCCACTGCTAAAATGCATGAAATAACACTGTTATATTGCTGAACATGTTAGGAAATAGATTTGAAACAAATCTGCCGATGGCTTCTACAATTCTTGATGGAAATCGCTTATTTCTCTAATGTTTATTGTTTTAAAGCGTATTTAAGTGCTTAAAATGATCAAAATAAGCATGAAAATCACTATTTTAATAACTGGATTTCGATCAGAGAACCACAGTAAATCACACAAAGTACAACTTATGCAATATGTCTGGAACGAATCTAAAGTAGAAACCGAAGTTTTCTCGTGTTTCCCACTGCTAAAATGCATGAAATAACACTGTTATATTGCTGAACATGTTAGGAAATAGATTGAAACAAATCTGCCGA
>JACMZG010000353.1:12500-19745 GCA_018340805.1 Microvelia longipes | reverse complement strand
GTTACGTGTGGCATTAAATCGTTTGTAGACGACTTACTTTCCGGTCGGGGTAGCGTAAGAATTCGAGCGGTTTAAACTGCGAGATTTTGAACTATATCCCATTTGACGCGATGATTTGGACTTTTAGAGTTCATTCATTGTGGCGGTCGGGCAATATTAACTATACTTTAATTATCTAGTTTGATAATTATTAGTGCTGTTTAATAGTGCTGTTTTATAGTGCTTTTTATAGTGCTGTTTAATAGTGCTGTTAATAGTTTATTGTGCTTTTTATAGTGCTTTTATATAGTGGAATTGCATTGATGCAATTCCGCTTTTATTATTTTGTATTTTGAAAATGTTACCGAATTATAGTTTTTTGGCTCGATTAATTTTCTCAATATTTCTGAAAATTAAAAAATTACAAAAATTTCTCTGCTTTTTAGTCGAGAATTTGAAATTTTACCGAATTATTTTCAATTTTAAGCATATATAACCAGAAAATTATAAAATACCAAAATTTTTTTAAAAAATGTAAATTTTCAAAATTTTCCAAAATTTTCCGAAAAATTTTTTGGTCAAAAAAAATTAAATTTTTCAAAATTTTCCAAATTTTTCCGAAAAAATTTTTTGGTCAAAAAAATTAATATTTCAAATTTTCCACAAAATTTTTGGGTCAATAATAAATAATAATAATAATTTTTTGACAAAAATTTTTTGGTCAATAAAAATAATAATAATAATAATAATTTTGACAAAATTTTTTGGGTCAATAATAATAAATAATAATAATAATAATTTTTTGAAAAATTTTTTGGTCAATAAAAATAATAATAATAATAATAATAATATAATAATAATAATTTTTGACAAAAATTTTTGGGTCAATAAAAATAATAATAATAATAATAATAATAATTTTTTGACAAAAATCAATAAAAATAATAATAATAATAATAATAATAAATAATTTTTACAATTCATTATTATTATTGTTAATAATTTTCTGTAAATTATTTTTAAAAATTGATAAATTTTGATTTATTTGATGACAAGATTAAAAATTTCCCCAAAAAGTTTCCAAAAAATTTTGGGATTAAATATTACATAATTTCTTACTAACTGTTAAATGAAATTTAATTAATTAACTTTTAAATTAATATAACTTTGTTTCCAATAATTAAATAAGGCAAATAAACTGTCGCCTTATTATATTTTTTGTTCTTTCTAATGATATATAAATCATATTATCGAACCTAAAAATAAAGAAACCGAAACACATTTTATTAAAAAATTATTGCACTAAAATTTATGACAAAGATATTTTTGCAGTATTACATCATTGCATAATAATTCTTAAGTAAAATTTAATTAATTAATTTTCAAAATTAATATAACTTTTTTCATCTGAGACATATACGAAAAGTAAGGAATGGATCTGATTTCCCTTTTTTGCTCTTTCTAAAATATGTAAATCATATTAATACACCTTAAATTAAAGAAAATAATAATTTTTTAAAAAATTATAAATTAAGGAAAACTCCCAGCCTCCGATAAACTTAAACCTCGAATAACTTTGTGAATAATAAAGTTTTTTGGTATATTTAAACTGATTCCTACTCAACTTTTTACGCTCTTTCATTAGATATATAATTCAATTCAGTACAATGTGTATTTCTTCAAACTCCCAGCGGCCAAATCCAAAAATTAAGGAAACCTCTCATAAACTTAAATTTAGTCATAACTTTAGTAAAAATTGAGATATATAAGAGATTTTAGTATGATTCGATGTAGAATTTTTTTCTCTAACTGATAATTATATAAACATTTAATAATATCAGCAAAAAGTGATAATTATGTTTAATCACGTGTATTTTTAATGAACCAACATAAATGTCTAAACTATTGCTAAAAAATTTTAAATTTGAAATAAAAATTAGTACATTTAACAGAGAATTAAAAATTATACTAGAAAAGCAATTTGAGCTTAATAAACATAATAAATACAACAAAAAGATAAAAAAATTTTAAATTTTTACACAAATTTTCAAAGAGAAATGCCCTAAATTTCTTTTTTAACCGTTTTTGATAAATTTTTTCGCTAACCATATTAAGAAAACAGTTTTACATCTAAATAAATATATTTTGGAAACAATAAATTAATACTAAAGTCGCCGGTTTCAGGAATGCTACCCAAGGTATATATCCACAGTATATATGTGAGCTGACTATTTAATTATAGTTGATTAGTTGAAATATACTGATTGATTATTTGTTGGCTCATATAAAATCTATCAATTGTTAATACAATTGTGGATCAGTACAGAATATTTTGTTAGTAGCCCTACAGCCAACGCAGCGATAATCCTTAAATAATCTTTATGATTGTTTACGTTTATACATATTCGTCCGGGTGAATATAGCAGCAGCATTGTAGCAGTTGCAATTTCATTTTCTCTGTCCAGGCCTGTATCTTGTCAGATTTAATTGATTAATTCAATTAATTACCTATCATTTATGAGGGTTTAACGAATAAAGAAATAGTTGCTTTGCAATTATAACGAATGACCTAATGTAGCTGTGTTTAAATATGCAGTTATGCGATTGAATATTAACGAAATGACTCGCTTAGGCGGTCGTATATATAAATATCTGGTTGATCCTGCCAGTAGTCATATGCTTATCTCAAAGATTAAGCCATGCATGTCTAAGTACACAGTTTTATAAACTGAAACCGCGGATGGCTCATTATAACAGCTATTTTTAAGAGATATAATCTATTTGCCACAAGATAACTGTGGTAATTCTAGAGCTAATATTTTAAAGAATGCCGTGACTCACGAAGCGGCGGATTTATTAGATCAAAACTAACCTGTCGCAAGGCAGAATTTTGATGACTCTGGATAACTTCACTGATCGTACAACCTTGTGTTGACGACGAATCTCTTGAAATGGCTGACCTATCAACTTTCGATGGTAAGATCAAAGCTTACCATGGTTGTAACGGGTAACGGGGAATCAGTGTTCGATTCCGGAGAGGGAGCCTGAGAAACGGCTACCACATCCACGGAAGGCAGCAGGCGCGAAAATTACCCAATACCGGTTCGGTGAGGTAGTGACAATAAATAACAATATGGGCCCTAGTGGTTTCATAATTGCAATGAGAATATTTTAAATACTTTATCAAGTATCAATTGGAGGGCAAGTCTGGTGCCAGCAGCCGCGGTAATTCCAGCTCCAAAAGCGTATATTAAAGTTGTTGCAGTTAAAAAGCTCGTAGTTGAAATTGAGGAAATGATTCTTTATGAGGTCTATGACCGAGTGTTGAATCTTCCTTCACCGTCGTGTATATTGTTAAGTCACTTTATTGGGATTTTTCAATAACCGACAAGTTTACTTTGAAAAAATTAGAGTGCTTAAAGCAGGCTTATGCCTGCATATTGTTGCATGGAATAATGAAATAAGACTTCGGTTTTATTTTGTTGGTTTTCGAAACTGAAGTAATGATTAAAAGAGACTGCCGGGGGCATATGTATGCTGGTGCTAGAGGTGAAATTCTGAGACCATCAGCAGACAATCTACTGCGAAAGCATTTGCCAAGAATGTTTTCATTAATCAAGAACGAAAGTCAGAGGATCGAAGACGATCAGATACCGTCCTAGTTCTGACCATAAACTATGCCAACTGACAGTTAGCGATGATAATTTATCATCTTGCTAGAAGTCACCGGGAAACCAAAGTCTTTGGGTTCCGGGGGAAGTATGGTTGCAAAGCTGAAACTTAAAGGAATTGACGGAAGGGCACCACCAGGAGTGGAGCCTGCGGCTTAATTTGACTCAACACGGGAAATCTCACCCGGTCCGGACACTGTGAGGATTGACAGATTGATAGCTCTTTCTTGATTCGGTGGGTGGTGGTGCATGGCCGTTCTTAGTTGGTGGAGCGATTTGTCAGGTTAATTCCGATAACGAACGAGACTCTAACTTGCTAAATAGTGTATTTATTTTAACTCGTAAATGATCACTTCTTAGAAGAATAAATAGCGTCTAGCTAAATGAAAAAGAGCAATAACAGGTCTGTGATGCCCTTAGATGTCCGGGGCCGCACGCGCGCTACAATGGCAGTTCCAACAAGTATCCCTTACTAGAAATAGTTGGGCAATCTTGTGAAACACTGTCGTATCAGGGATTGCGAATTGTAATTATTTTCGCATGAACGAGGAATTCCTAGTAAGCGCAAGTCACTAGCTTGCGCTGATTACGTCCCTGCCCTTTGTACACACCGCCCGTCGCTACTACCGATTGAATGGTTTAGTGAGATTGTTGGATTCTGGTCTAAGAAATGCAACATTTCTATGAATGGGAAAAGACACTCAAACTTGATCATTTAGAGGAAGTAAAAGTCGTAACAAGGTTTCCGTAGGTGAACCTGCGGAAGGATCATTATTAGTTCATAACAGTTTAACTCGTAACTAAAATTAGTGTATCATGATACTGATGCATCAATGCTATTTTGAGTTGTAAGCAAATGTGAATTGATTTTTCGGGTCAATTCTATTTGCAATAGGTTCAGGATACAACTTGGCTTAGCATTAAACTCTTTCTCAGGGTGCCTATGTCGTGTGAATAGAAATATTTGCGTGGCAAGTACAGTGCATACTTTAAATTGGCGTATGCAATACGGATTTTGAATTTATTCATTATCTGGCACTGATCTAAACAATATCAAAGCGTGATCAAGATATTGTGCAAGGCTTAAATATTTCAGTAAAGATTGTTTACGTATTTGTCCGAGTCGCGACTACCTGATGCTTTGTAGGTTAATACCGAAATTGTTGCGATAAATCTTGGATTGGCTATAAATATGTTTACAAAATTGAAAGAGAGCCCTGAGAACGTCTATAATTTAATTTTATAATAGTATTGCAAAAGCAATACGGGTCCTCGATTTCATTATTGAGTTGATCAAAATAGAGTATGGATCGCCTAATAGCATCTGTATTAATAACCACTTTAAGCGATGGATCACTCGGCTCACACGTCGATGAAGAACGTAGCAAAATACGTGAATTAATGTAAAATGCACAACGCTCTGATCATTGACAATTTGAACGCAAATGGCGGCTATTGGTAAACCTTTAGCCACGGCTGTCTGAGGGTCGGCATTGTATTTATCATTACGTTCAATAGTAATGTTTTGAGGGGTTCACTTTTGGCGTTTATTTTGTCGAAAGTGCCTCTTTAAGGTGATAGTGTATTTCGGTACACCTCTATGGAAACATAGAGTTTATGTTGAATTCGTAATTTATTGCGTTTTTAACAAATCGAGTATGTGGAATGTTCTGGATTATTAAAATTACTTTCGGTTTTAATTAGCTGGAGCCACGGCTTTATGAGTTGTGCTCTAGTGATACGTTAGTAAGAGTAAATAATCAATTTATTTTAAGGAACATTCATTATGCATATTTGATTTATTACCCGACCTCAGATCAGACGAGATTACCCGCTGAACTTAAGCATATCATTAAGCGGAGGAAAAGAAACTACAAGGATTTCCCCAGTAGTGGCGAACGACCGGGAATTAGCCCAGCACCGAATCCTGTATCTTTGATATTGGGAATTGTGGTGTAAAGGTTGCGTTTTTAATTGAAGATGATACTCCAAATTCACTTGATTGTGATGTTGTCCATAGAGGGTGTTAGGCCCGTTGGAGTGTTTGAAACTATTATTGATGCTTCCTATGAGTCGGATTGTTTGAGAATGCAGTCCAAATTGGGTGGTAAACTCCATCTAAGGCTAAATACTTGTGTGAGTCCGATAGCAAACAAGTACCGTGAGGGAAAGTTGAAAAGAACTTTGAAGAGAGAGTTAAATAGTACGTGAAATCGCTTAGAGGTAAACGAGTGAAGCCGAAGATGTTGTATGGGATTCAGTTAACTGCGTGTTTTCTTGATTTTTGCGAAATCCCACTAGGAATCGCTTTTATCGAGATCTTAATATGCGGTTGATGCACTTTCTGTATAACAGTACTGCGACCGATAGCGTCTTTTTTCTGTCGTAATTTGAAGGTGATCATTCCTTCGGGAATGGTTTTATAGCTGGTTACACGGTTAAATGATTTATTGGTGATTGCGATTGACAGAAATTGATTGGTTTAATGTTGATGATTCTTTAATAGACTAATAATAGGCTATTTGTGAATTGTTGATGTTTTTCATGATCGATGTGTTGATCTAAAGTCTGCAGTGTATGTAGGTTACTTACTCGTCCCGTCTTGAAACACGGACCAAGGAGTTTTATATGATCGCGAGTCAAAGGGCCTTACGAAACCCCACGGCGTAATTAATGTAAAGGTTTACCTCGGTAAACTGTGATGTGACCTCGTGGCAACACTGAGTGCAACATCGACCCGTCTAAAGATGTTCGCATCTGGGCGGAGTTTGAGCGATCATGTAGAGACCCGAAAGATGGTGAACTATGCTTGTGCAGGTTGAAGCCAGAGGAAACTCTGGTGGAGGACCGCCGCGGTTCTGACGTGCAAATCGATCGTCGGACATGAGTATAGGGGCGAAAGACTAATCGAACCATCTAGTAGCTGGTTCCCTCCGAAGTTTCCCTCAGGATAGCTGACATTTGTTATTGTAGTTTTACCTGGTAAAGCGAATGATTAGAAGTATTGGGGACGAAATGTCCTCAACTTATTCTCAAACTTTAAATGGGTTCGAAGTGCGTCTTTCTTCATTGAAGATGTGCATCGATACAAGTGTCTAGTGGGCCATTTTTGGTAAGCAGAACTGGCGATGTGGGATGAACCAAACATCTGGTTAAGGTGCCTAACATAACGCTCATGAGAACCCACAAAAGGTGTTGTTTGATAAAGACAGCAGGACGGTGGACATGGAAGTCGTCATCCGCTAAGGAGTGTGTAACAACTCACCTGCCGAATCAACCAGCCCTGAAAATGGATGGCGCTGTAGCGTTGGACCTATACCGGATCGATATCGTAAGTTTACAAAACGAGTAAACGATATCGTGTAGGAGGGTGCCGTGGTTGCTAAGAAGCTACTGGCGTAAGTCAGAGTGGAGCGGTCACGGGTACAGATCTTGGTAGTAGTAGCAATTATTCAAGTGAGATCCTTGAAGACTGAAGTGGAGAAGGGTTCCATGTCAACAGCATTTGAACATGGGTTAGTCGTCCTAAGCGATCTGGTAATTCAGTTATCAGAAAGAGGTGATAGACATTAGCAATAGTGTTTATAATTGATTT
>JACMZG010000353.1:5000-7500 GCA_018340805.1 Microvelia longipes | reverse complement strand
AGCTCCAAAAGCGTATATTAAAGTTGTTGCAGTTAAAAAGCTCGTAGTTGAAATTGAGGAAATGATTCTTTATGAGGTCTATGACCGAGTGTTGAATCTTCCTTCACCGTCGTGTATATTGTTAAGTCACTTTATTGGGATTTTTCAATAACCGACAAGTTTACTTTGAAAAAATTAGAGTGCTTAAAGCAGGCTTATGCCTGCATATTGTTGCATGGAATAATGAAATAAGACTTCGGTTTTATTTTGTTGGTTTTCGAAACTGAAGTAATGATTAAAAGAGACTGCCGGGGCATATGTATGCTGGTGCTAGAGGTGAAATTCTGAGACCATCAGCAGACAATCTACTGCGAAAGCATTTGCCAAGAATGTTTTCATTAATCAAGAACGAAAGTCAGAGGATCGAAGACGATCAGATACCGTCCTAGTTCTGACCATAAACTATGCCAACTGACAGTTAGCGATGATAATTTATCATCTTGCTAGAAGTCACCGGGAAACCAAAGTCTTTGGGTTCCGGGGGAAGTATGGTTGCAAAGCTGAAACTTAAAGGAATTGACGGAAGGGCACCACCAGGAGTGGAGCCTGCGGCTTAATTTGACTCAACACGGGAAATCTCACCCGGTCCGGACACTGTGAGGATTGACAGATTGATAGCTCTTTCTTGATTCGGTGGGTGGTGGTGCATGGCCGTTCTTAGTTGGTGGAGCGATTTGTCAGGTTAATTCCGATAACGAACGAGACTCTAACTTGCTAAATAGTGTATTTATTTTAACTCGTAAATGATCACTTCTTAGAAGAATAAATAGCGTCTAGCTAAATGAAAAAGAGCAATAACAGGTCTGTGATGCCCTTAGATGTCCGGGGCCGCACGCGCGCTACAATGGCAGTTCCAACAAGTATCCCTTACTAGAAATAGTTGGGCAATCTTGTGAAACACTGTCGTATCAGGGATTGCGAATTGTAATTATTTCGCATGAACGAGGAATTCCTAGTAAGCGCAAGTCACTAGCTTGCGCTGATTACGTCCCTGCCCTTTGTACACACCGCCCGTCGCTACTACCGATTGAATGGTTTAGTGAGATTGTTGGATTCTGGTCTAAGAAATGGCAACATTTCTATGAATGGGAAAAGACACTCAAACTTGATCATTTAGAGGAAGTAAAAGTCGTAACAAGGTTTCCGTAGGTGAACCTGCGGAAGGATCATTATTAGTTCATAACAGTTTAACTCGTAACTAAAATTAGTGTATCATGATACTGATGCATCAATGCTATTTTGAGTTGTAAGCAAATGTGAATTGATTTTTCGGGTCAATTCTATTTTGCAATAGGTTCAGGATACAACTTGGCTTAGCATTAAACTCTTTCTCAGGGTGCCTATGTCGTGTGAATAGAAATATTTGCGTGGCAAGTACAGTGCATACTTTAAATTGGCGTATGCAATACGGATTTTGAATTTATTCATTATCTGGCACTGATCTAAACAATATCAAAGCGTGATCAAGATTGTGCAAGGCTTAAATATTTCAGTAAAGATTGTTTACGTATTTGTCCGAGTCGCGACTACCTGATGCTTTGTAGGTTAATACCGAAATTTTGCGATAAATCTTGGATTGGCTATAAATATGTTTACAAAATTGAAAGAGAGCCCTGAGAACGTCTATAATTTAATTTTATAATAGTATTGCAAAAGCAATACGGGTCCTCGATTTCATTATTGAGTTGATCAAAATAGAGTATGGATCGCCTAATAGCATCTGTATTAATAACCACTTTAAGCGATGGATCACTCGGCTCACACGTCGATGAAGAACGTAGCAAAATACGTGAATTAATGTAAAATGCACAACGCTCTGATCATTGACAATTTGAACGCAAATGGCGGCTATTGGTAAACCTTTAGCCACGGCTGTCTGAGGGTCGGCATTGTATTTATCATTACGTTCAATAGTAATGTTTTGAGGGGTTCACTTTTGGCGTTTATTTTGTCGAAAGTGCCTCTTTAAGGTGATAGTGTATTTCGGTACACCTCTATGGAAACATAGAGTTTATGTTGAATTCGTAATTTATTGCGTTTTTAACAAATCGAGTATGTGGAATGTTCTGGATTATTAAAATTACTTTCGGTTTTAATTAGCTGGAGCCACGGCTTTATGAGTTGTGCTCTAGTGATACGTTAGTAAGAGTAAATAATCAATTTATTTTAAGGAACATTCATTATGCATATTTGATTTATTACCCGACCTCAGATCAGACGAGATTACCCGCTGAACTTAAGCATATCATTAAGCGGAGGAAAAGAAACTAACAAGGATTTCCCCAGTAGTGGCGAACGACCGGGAATTAGCCCAGCACCGAATCCTGTATCTTTGATATTGGGAATTGTGGTGTAAAGGTTGCGTTTTTAATTGAAGATGATACTCCAAATTCACTTGATTGTGATGTTGTCCATAGAGGGTGTTAGGCCCGTTGAGTGTTTGAAACTATTATTGATGCTT
>JACMZG010000352.1:8399-19760 GCA_018340805.1 Microvelia longipes | reverse complement strand
AAATATTTCCACACAATATTTAAACAAATTAAAAAATTCTTTTCATATAAAATTCTGTTTATTTAAATCAACTTATGCAATTTTCTTCCATTAGATTAAAAACATGCAATAAGGAGATCCTGAGAGAGAGCCTGTTTGAAATTATTTTTGGATGCATCAGATCTAATCATTAACGCTTCTATCCACTAACTCTTTCCCAATAATCTATCTAAATTCCTGGCACAAAATTTAAAAATATTTATATTAATAATTGGTTGACATTAACTATATATTTTCATCAATATTAACTACCACTCCAAAGCCGTATGATGCTCCTTGATTCTGTAACAGAGCTGACGGGGATGCTTGTAAATTACACACCATAACACTAAGATATATCATGCTCTATATTTTAATGAGGACTAACCAATCACGTATGCGATTTAGCCGTTTATCAGGTGGTATATCTCCACAGAGTGATATCAGCAGACCGTGGCGAATACAGAGAAGGACGCCGGAGCTGAGGCCGGATAGTCCGGAGTCGTCGCGTGGTGGACGGAGAAGAAAACAGGCGCGGCTCAGAGGTGCATCAGCCCCTTAACACTCCCTTAACACGCGCTCTGGGCTTTATGTAATATGTATCTGAGAACATATATATGTACTTCAAATGAAGTATGTGGTTGATCCCAATTGAAACAAACTTGGTTGAATTAACTTCCCTCTCAATGCGAGTCCATCTTATGACATGGAAGAATCGATATCGTCTTGAATACAACGATGACAGGGCTTGCTTAGTACGAGAGGAAACCGCAAGCTGGATTACTCCAATGATTAAGAACGACGCCTTTAAGTCTACATCTACTGTTATCGAACGATCCGTTTTGATATTATGGATTACTACCTGAATCACTTTTGTGAATAACAGTGTTTGCTTAGTACGAGAGGAAAAGCAGCATTGAGATCGAGATTGGTTGCAGAACAATTTGATAGCAAGTATATATATGATGACCTGCACTAAAAATCGGTCCTTCTTGCGGTCTTTCTATGGGGAATTTTCACCTAGAGGGGTGGGCTTACGTGAGAGATTTTCTTTGAATATACAAGAACAATTGAAAAGTCAGATCATAATACTAGGCCGATCTTGCACTGGTAACAGTCGGTCTTCTCGCAGACAAGCCCTCTTTTTTTGTCTCTGTCGCTAGAAAGGGGGCTGGGGCCATCACTCCTGCGGGGTTTTTCCTTTGATGTATACTGTGATCGAATGTCCGCAGACAAACATGTATAATTGCAGAGGGATCGCAAATTCAAACATGGATTCACAATAGGAGTCCATTCAATAACAGGGTTTGCTTAGTACGAAAAGAACAGCAAGCTGGACCTACATAAGTTGCCTTAGTACGAGAGAACAGCAAACTGGAACTACTCCACGCTGATTAAGATCAAACGACTCTAACGTCTCAAATCTAACTGTTTCGCGATCAGGCAAAGCCTACAACATCTGCACGAGGTTTATCCTGGGCCACTATGGGTTAGTCATGCTCCTCACAAGGACATGCTTACGAAACGCGTGGAAGGTGGATTTACTGCCAATCTGAGGGGACAATTTATTACCAGGCTTGCCTGGGTTCTCAAAGGGAAGCTCACATGAACCACTGACGAAGGGTAACTCATCGGTTGGTGTAAGAGGTTATTGGGTTTCGGTTCCTCGGCCACTACAAGTGTACTTGTAACGACGCCAACAGGAACCATGGAACCGAGTCCTATTGAACACAAATAACCTTTCTTTCACATAGATTTTCAGCACCTTGATTAACTCAGCTGAGCATTAATTCTAAGTCCTTCGGAAAAGTTTTACGAGGCGTGACATGGCTTTCACTATTAACAACATCCTAACCATTAAAAATGATGGAATTTTGGTGTTGCAATGAAACAAATGGAAATAAGAAGAAACTGGAGCAAAACCATCTATCGTCTTTCCTATTGATTTTCGACCTTGATAAAAATTCTTCTAATTTGAAAGGAACATACCATATTTGATACATTTTTGGATGCTTTGACTTTATGTGACAAACGATTCTACTTGGACTAGACGGTATTCCAGTTTCTATCTGACATAGAATTGTTCTCTGTTCATAACGTAAGACTTGTTATAATACAATGTATCGTACGTAATGATAGTTTGACTCAAATCTTGATAAAGTTTTATCTCAAATAATATATAAAATAATAATAGTAAAAAATATTTTAATATATTAATAATAATAATAAAATTAGAAGAAAAAACAAAAGAGAAAACTGTGCAAGAGCCAAGATAAGAATTAAAAGTAATTTAAAGTAATATTATAATCATTTTTTTAAAGTACTTTAATAAATAAATTTATTAACCGATGGTATTGCTTAGCCGATAAATTTTTTTCAAATATAAAAATATGTAGCTAATAATAAATAATTCATTATTTGTTTAAAATTCTGAATTATTTATTATTATTATTATTATTATTATTATTATTATTATTATTATTATTATATTATTATATTATATTATTATTAATATTATTATTATTATTATTATTATTATTTTATTTATTATTATTATTATTATTATTATTATTATATTATTAATATTATATTATTATTATTATTATTATTATTATTATTATTATTATTATTATTATTATTATTATTATTATTATTATTATTATTTATTATTATTATATTATTATTATATTATTATTATTATTATTATTATTATTATTATTATTATATTATTATTATTATTATATTATTATTATATTATTATTATTATATTATTATTATTTTATTATTTATTATTATTATTATTATTATTATTATTATATTATTATTATTATTATTATTATTATTATTATTATTATTAATTATTATTATATTATTATTATTATTATTATTATTATTATTAGTAGTAGTAGTAGTAGTACAAGCTGGCATTTTAAATATTTTAATGGTTTTTTTTCTGAATATTAACTCGTCAATTAAAAGTGTTGAATGTTGAAATAATAAATAAAATAAAACAAGTTATTAGCTAATATGTTAAAAGTTAATAATTATTTCTAAATAAAATCCACACTATGTTACTTATTTAGATAAATCATAGTCATGATCAACTTAATGGCAATCAAAGATCCCTTCTTCCAAGCATAAAAAATGAAATTTCCAGTTAAAAGTAATTTATGATAATTATTGACTTATGTCTAAATAAAAGCAGTGAATTGTTTTTAGTGATAGATAATTGCTCTAATATGTAAATTTTTTCTAACATATTTTTTTCCTATAACAATTTTCTCACACTTTTAAACTGTTATAAAATCAAACAAAAAAATTGAACAATCAGTTGTTTGGTTACGCTTCAATTTAAATAAAACATGAAAATTATTATATTTCAACAAATATATATATATATATATAATAATATTAGCAGTTGTCCAAAAGTTTTTACGGTTTTCTTAAAATAGCATAAATTTATATACTATATAAGGTTGTTAAATTTTGTAAAAATTATAAGTAAATAAAATTTATTAAGTATAATTGTAATAAATAAATTGAATATTGATGATTAAAAAAAATAAATAAAAAAGTAAAATGTTAAAAATGTATTGAATGATGGGTAGGGATATATGGTATAATGGGTAGGGATATAATTTAAAAAAATTATAAGTAAAGATGTAGTGATATTAAGCATTGAAAGTTAAAATAATTAAATAAAAAAATATTTTTGAAAATGGTTGAATAAATTGTTGGAATTTTTAATTGTTTAATTTGTTTAAAATATTCTCAAGTTGGAAAAACACATTTGTTATTTATCTGAAATATTTTTTGTTGAACATCTTTGAATAACTCTTATGGATAACCGAGACTAAAAGTTACGGATGATGGGACCGACTTCATACCTTGTTCATCCGACATAGAACTACTTTGTCCCACGATTTTTCAACTTGGTATAACATTTGTGTTTAAGAATTCTCATTTGTTGACTAACTTTGAGAGTGAAAAAGCGGATACTTCTGTTTTCAGCTTCGTTTCATTTTGAAACGTCTTTGTTCGCGTAAATAAATATCAAGCATAAAAAACACAGTGGAAAATCGTTGGCTAGAGATCTGGAGATTATTGCGGATAATCACTTGATCGCTTCATTCCCAAGTTGGATTACCTGTCAATGAATTTTTGAAGAAATAGAACTCTTTCGTGTGTTAATGATGTCTGTTTTTTCCCCAACTTATTCTTCTCTGAGCTCTTTTTTTAGTTGACCACATTTGCGTTATTTTGTTTTCATTTTTGAAGCTTTTGATGAATAATACATTCACAAGTTCATCAAAACACACAGTTTAAAGAGCTTTTCGCAGAATAGTTTCGGCCTTTGGAAATTGTGAATAGATCTGTTCTCTAGGATTTAATACATTTCCACTTTTCCATCATAAGTCAAGATTCTATCGAAAGAATGGCTCAAATCTTGCGTCACTAAAAGTAAGAAGTACATATTGTCAGTCATTGGAATCTAATTTTTCTCTGATATCAAGTCATGTTGAAGCCCATTCAGTTAATTTCCATTCTTTCCAATTTGAGAGTATATTTATTGCTTCATCATTCATGTCAGACCTCATATTCGACTAGTTGACTTTCTCAATTCAATCTTTGCTCATAGAAACTTGTATCCAGATGTGAGTAATAATTTGGTAAAACCCAATTAGCAAGAGTTATATTCCTTAAACTGCATATTCTTCAAAATCCAAACATATTTTTTGATAGGCTTCTTTAACTTAAATTCAAGCGTTTAAATCATAGTTTATTCAGTTTAATTGCTTGAATCTTTGGTGATAATACAGAAATGAATAGAACTCCATTTATTCATTTTTGTCGTGATGACGGTTGGTCGTCGAAATATATAATAAAATTTTATTTTAAATTGGCCGTTATTTATTTTTTTAATTAATCATTTGCCATGGCTTTTGCCTATATATAGCACAAATTTACAGATCAAAGTTTAGCATACAGTAGGGATTCGTGATTACTTCAAAACAAATCGCGTAACTGATTAGATTTTTCAGTAGTAATACTTGTACATAACTAACCATCAACATATACACATAATATATCTTAATATGTTAACTTAGATATTGAATAAAAATCAAAAAATTGAATTTTCAAAAAGTTTACAATACAGATCTTTTATTATATGAAGCAAATAATTTCATCAATGTTAATAACTTTGTCCATAAACCTTATTATGCACTAATTGGTCCCATTCTTTTTTGGCATGACTCAATCATGCTACAATACTCCGGGCTTTGCTTTCCCAGCATTTCTATGACCTCGGAACATTCCACTTACTTCTCACTTTTTTTATTGGAAAAATAAGTTTTTCAACTTGTTTGCCCCTGATACTAATGAAATTTTTCGATTGGGTTCAAATTAGGGCTTTGAACTTTGGCCCAAGACTAATCCACTTGAATTTTCTTCCTTCAAGGTACTCTTTAACAGAACGAGGCCACATGTTTACGGGGTAATTGTCCGAGTAGAGTCATAACAAGCGCCCATAAACCTAGTCAGGTGCAACAGGTGCACACGCACATAGCCCGGGAAACGGAAAACCAAAAAAAAAAAATTATTGAAAATAAAAGTTTTTTAATAAATAACAAAATTGTTGAATCCGGGAAAAATTTACATTATAGCTAAATCTAATATATCTATATAAAATATTAGTATATATATATATATATATATATATATTATATAGTTATATATATATATATATTTAATAATTAGAATATAAAAGTTTTAGTTGCATTAAATTCAATTATCAGTTAAAAAAATCAGTAACATCAATTTATTTCAAGTAATTTAAAAAGAAATCTCATTGAAATAATCACGAATAAATTTTCATGGAATTAAAATGGGGAAAATGCGAATATATATATATCTATATCTATCCGTATATTCTGTCCGAAAGACGCCTAGCAAAACATTTCAACCATGCTGTCAACCATAAAATTGCATCTATTTTTTCTTTCAAAGTTATAAATTACTATAGAAAATGTTTTAGTAATTGTTTATATCTAGTATTTTATATTTTATATCAATATATATATATATACATCAAATAGTTAAATTTTGTATCAAAAATTCCATGTTTATGCAATGTAAATTAATAAGAAGCTTTTTTTCAAAAAGAATATTACTAGAGAATTATAAGAAAAAATTATTGAAAAGTCGTCATCACAAAAATATTTTAATTAATTTTATATATCGATTTATACCATTAAAACAAAATATAGTTTTATTTTCTTGAATAATTAATGTTTTTTTTATTTGAAATTAAAAACAAAAAAACATTTTTCCGTTCAATCAAATGATTTTAAATAGTGAAACAACCACTAAAACTTTTGTAGTTTTATATTTTCAGGGTTAGAGTTAGTAAGTAAGTTAGTTTGCCTGATAAATGAGACAGTTCTCATTACCAAATTTTTCCATCAAACGAAACCCTCTAGTGAAATCTGAAAATACATAATTTCATTAAAATTGCCGAGATAAACCCGAGTTAATTGCCTGTGTAAAGGATGTGAGATGAGACAGAATTAACGATTACATAAAACTCAAATACAGCTTGGGCATTATTGCTTAAATAAACAACAAAAAATTTGATTTAAATATTCTGGGCTTGCAAGAAGCCCGCAAAAATAGGCAATCTTTGATGTGTCGTAAGCTAACAATTGTATAAATTAATATTTAACGTAGAGTTCGATTACATGAGAAAGAGAATTTGAAACTGTTTCAGCTTAAAGAATATTCAGGAAGAATTTTTTGTAGTTTTTTTTAAAACTAATTACCCTTGCTTTTTGTGATAAATATTAACTGTTTAGTGAATAAAAGCAAATAATTCTACCTCTGTGGACGATCTTGTAGCTTTGTCCATCATCAATTCACAAGTTTCCTAACTGGAAAAAATAATTAAAATATTATTTTATTAGCTTTCAAAATAAGTATTATTATTATTATTAATTATTATTATTATATTATTATTATTATTATCTATTATTATTATTTATTATATATTATTATTTTTATTATTGTTATTATTATTATTATTATTATTATAAATTAATATTATTTATTATTCTTTAATATTATTATTATTATTATTATTTAAATTATTATATTTTATTTTAGTATTATTATTATTATTATTTTATTATTTATTATTTTATTATTATATTATTTATTATTTTTATTATTATTATTATTTTATTATTATTACTAGTTTTATTTATTATTATTATAAATTATTTAATTATTATATAATTATTATTATTATTATTATATAATTTTATTATATTATTCTTATTATTCCTTATATTATTATTTTATTATTTATTAGTATTATTATTATTATTATTATTATTATTATTATATTATTATTATAGTATTAGTATTATTTTATTTATTATTGATTATTATTATATATTATTATTATTATTATTATTTCTTTATTAATTATATTATTGGTTAATTATTATTATTAATTATCACTATTATACCTGTTAGGATTCATAAAACTAAATACTGTTATTAATTTCAAAGTACTTGGTGATATGAAACAAATTATAATCTAATAGCTTCATATTAAAAAAACATAAAAATAAAAAAATATCTTCTCAAAATTAATCATTATTGATGATGATAATTTAATATTTTCGCCATTTATAATCCAACAGATTATGAAAAATTGTTTATAATACTCCATGTCAATCAAACAGTCAAGATCAATATTTCACTGTTTTGAGATGGAAATTATATTTTAATAAAAGTTTTTTAAAATTTAATTATTACGGTTTACCACAAAAAGTTTAATCCATGTATATTCTTTTTAATATTTAAAGAAAAGAAAAATTGTTTGTTATGATAACATCAAAATTCACAAAGATAAATGATAATATTATTTATGATAATAATGATTATACTAATAATAATAATAATATATAATATATAATGATAATAATAATAATCATAATAATAATAATAATAATAATAATATGATAATAATAATAATATACTATAATAATAAAATAATAATAATATAAAATTATAATTATAATAATATAACAATAATAAACTAATGATATTACAATAATAATAATATGATATATAATAATGATAAATATATATTAACGAACATATCAAGGAAGAAATTAATATATAATTCAGACCATTTCATTTTTGTTAAAATAATTATCTAAAATTATTAGTAAAACCAGGTTGTTTATTAAACTGTTGTTTGTCTAAGTAATGAAAAAAAAAACTTAATACAAAGAAATAATTTTTCACGAGTGAAAAAAAAAAACTAATTTAACATCGAAGCATTTTTTTTTGAAAATTTTTCATCGATCCGATCATTGAAAAAAAACTAAATATGAAAAACGAAATCATTATTCTTGTAATAATATTTTTACGTTCACAGAGATTTATGGCATTATAAACGAAACCAAAACAATAAAAATTCACCAAAATTAAACTCACTCTTATAGTTTCTTTCGATTACTTTAGTAATCTCTTGAGAATAATAAGCTAAACTGCTCTCATGAGAAAAGAGGTCGAAATAAAGTTGATTGTGTTTGGATATCAATAATCAAGTTTGACGGGGTATTATTGAATGAATCTGATTTTAATTTCCAATTTTGACGAGCTATGCGCAATAACTAATGAGAAGTGAGTATTCCTAAAAACAAAATTGATGTATAGTTTTGATTTGTTTGAAGTCGGTTAGGAATTTTAAGTTGATTATTTGATATATTGTTTGTTTGAAAAACATCGAGAGAAGAGAGAATGAGAATTTTTTTAAAATTTTTTTTATAGACATTTTAAATTAAATGGAAATTAAATAAATTAATCCTTAATTAATCTTATTAATTAATTAATTAAGTATATACTTACTGAAATTATTATATTTTGTCACATTAATTAATTTTCCTAGCTTCTTTTTAAAACTGTTCGCTTTTTAGCTTTGCTTCGAATAGAAGATATTACAAAAATTTAAGTAATTTTTCTCCTAAGACGAAATTTAGACAGATTTAAACCAATTTAGAAAACATAATTTATATAATTTTATGTCCATCTAGAAATATATTAAAAGAATTATAATAATATAATAATAAAATAATCAAGAATAATAATAAATAATAATAATAAATTAATAATAATAATTATAATAATAATAATAAGTAATAATAATAATAAAATCATAATAATTATAAATAATTATAATAATAATAATAATAATAATATAATAATAATAATAATAATAATATAATAATAATAATAATAATAATAATAATAATAATAATATAATAATAATAATAATAATTAATAATAATAATACATTACATATACATATACAAATAATCAAAATGTATTATTATATAAATTCAACAGATATCTGAAATGTGTCACATTAAATTTAAATTTTCATAAGCAGAACAGAATCAACCTTATGAAATAAATGTCAATCATTTTATTACTGTTTTACTAAACAAAAAAATTCATTTTCTATTTAAATTTATTCAAATAGCATTTAATTTTCTGTAAATCCGAAGAAGAATAAGTAATTTTTTTTTAATAAGAAATAATGTGTTGTTTGAATATTTATTTTAACAAATTATTTAAATATATTTATGCCATTTAATAAATAAATAAATAAATAAATAAAGATGAAAAGCATTATTAAAGAAAATAATATTATATTTTTCCAGTAAAGAAAAAAAAACAGTTATTTTTAATAAAAATAAACACGAATATAAATGTAATAAATTACGTATATACAAAGGTTTTTCAGTATCTAATTAACATTGCTTAATAATACTCAGACCAATACATGGTTAACTACACCTTTTTTTCAAAATTCTAGACATGGTATACTAGTTAAAAACAAAACATTGACAATAATTTTACATAACGCATTTTTTCACTTTGAAATTAAAGAAAATTTAGTTTTAAATTAACTGTGCACATCACGGTAAATTCAAATTATCTTTTGAATGATATTTTAAAACTTAACTTTGACACCTCAAAATATTATGTTAACTATCATTCTTAACGTTACTGATTGAATTTTATAAATCATTTTGTCTTCATTGAATAATCCCTTTAAGAAATGAAAGATTTTTAATGTTATTTATTTTATTTATACAAAGGTTAAAATTAATAGATGAAATGATTTAGAGTATTAATAATTTTATAATAAAAATAACGTAATATAATAATAATTAATAGTGGTTTATTAATATTTTAATTTATTATAAGTTTAATGGGTATATTTTTAAGTGTATTTTATTGGTTATGTTTTGACTCTAAATCAGCTGTAATTTCAGGTACTATTAGTACGTCTAAGGAACTAAAGTTTTAGTTGTGTAATAATTATGTAATCTCTTCAAACAAATCGATTTATTAAAAAATATTCAAAAGGGGTTGAATAGTATTTAATAATAAATAGAAAATCTGAAACGAGTACATTGTGCTAGTTTTATCAACATTACTAACATACAAAGCTTAACGGAATAAAGTCATGAATGGGTTAAGTACAACAGAAAAAAACTAAACTTTTCCTTTAAAGCACATAGACCAGAAATTGTTAAATTGAATTCCAAATATGAAAAGAAAAAAAACTAAATCAGGCGTAAACTTTTAAATTAACACTCAATGTTAGAATAATAGATTTAAAAAGTATACAGTCAACTATATTCCAAACTATTAATGAAGAATCCAAAGCAGTAGATCAGTCAAATGGAATAATTGGCTACAACGAAATACCAAAATAATTGCAGATTATTGATATAAAAATATTTTTTTAAAATTTTAAATTAGAGAAGTTTTTGTTTAGTTATAAACACGAGCTCTGAAGATTAATTTTGTTAATGGAGTACATTGCTTAAAAAGACTTAGCAGTGCTTCTTTGCAGCATATTAACTGTTGAAAAAAAGGCATGTTATTATTGGACATATTTAGGGCCAGATGCTTCAAGAAATCAAATTAGATGATGTACATTATCACTCTAATAAAAATACATGAATAAAATGCAAACATCTGACTAAAAATGATGAATTTGACTTAAATTAAGAAATTTAACAAAACAAAGAAGAAGTATAACTTTTAGGTCAAAAAGTATCCTAACACACCCTTGATATTATTGAATTGGTATAACAAATAATTAAACTATATTTTTTTGCCTCAAACATATAGCAGTGTTCTGCAAAGCTATGAAAGCAGAAAATTAAACAATTTTGTTAAGCAGATCATTCAATATTTAACGTACTCAACGTAACTCCTCGATGGTTAGCTTCGGCCACTGACCTTCGATCA
>JACMZG010000351.1:20305-40077 GCA_018340805.1 Microvelia longipes | reverse complement strand
AGGATTACATAATTAAAGAAAGTAAATTTAATAGTAAAGATAATAAAATAATTTATAATTATTATAAATATTTTAATATATTATATAATAAAAATAATAATAACAATTAATAAGCTATTTATTATAATGAATCAAAAGAACATTATTTTTATAATAATCATAAAAAGAGAAATGAAATTTATTAGATATTACTGTATATGAATGTGATTTATAATAATATATTATAATAAAATATTTTTCATAATTATATTAATTAATAAATTCAATGTAAACTCCAAACAATATCTATGTGAAATATAAATTATAGTCATTAAGCATTGTATTTAAAATCAAAATGTTAATTCACTTACTCTTTTAAAATAATTAGAATTTATTTTTAATTATTCTTTCAAATTGAAATGAATTTCAATTTTATTTTTAATCTATTTATACAATTTTTATGGAAAAAATCTTTAGTTTTTTCCGTAAATTTCTAAAAACTTTCAATTAAAAATTACGGGATTAAAATTAATTTAGATTCAATAGAAAATAATTGAAAATCATTGTGCAATGAAAATAATAAATCAAGTTATTTTAAACTAAAAATTATAAGATTAGTTTTTAATAGTGTTTTGCGATGTTTTTGATTCATATTCTCGTTTATTAAATGAAACGTTATATTAACCTGAACTCAAAGTGTTTAACAATGATTAGACTTTGGTTATTTTTCAAATGAAAATTAATTATAAAAACGCAAATACACAAGTAGAATTCGCACAAAAAACAAATTAAATAAACTTAACATTAATAATTTATTTTTGTTTGTTTCAACCACTATCTAAAAAATAACGAATATAAAATTAACTAACATATAACAAAAAAAACTAGAACAATAACAATTTTTTTTGATTTTTTTTTTGATTTTTTATTTCAACAAACAAAGCAATCTAAATATAAATAACTGAAACAATAAATAACAACATCTAACATTATTAAACAATTTTTGTCATGTATTTTTGATTTGGATTTACTAAGTAAAATTAAGAACCATATAATCAATGAAAACAATCGACGATAATTGGTTTTATCCTTAATGAAATCTTTCAAAGCAGAAATAGAATGCTTAATTAGTTTCATATCTACATCTCGCAATTGTACTTTTCGTAGTATGAGGCAAATCTGATAGAGGAAACCATTTGATGTATTCTACTCTTGTGGAACATTTGGTAACATATAAATATTCATATCAATATTTGGTATGACATAATATCTATTTTAATACCATATTGAGTCAAATCAAAAGAAAGAGATTCATCTATATATTTACTAATATTAACACCAATTTCCTCATATGTTTCTCTAATTGCACATTCAACTAATGATGAATCTGATTCTTCAACTTTACCCCCAGGAAATATTAGATAATCATTGAATATACCTTTCGTCAATACAACATTTTCACATTTTGAATCAAGTAGAATCACTTTACAACGTGGAATTGTTTTACGACTACTCATCCATTCTTCATATTCTTTATCAATATTTATTCCGTCGGGCAAAATCTCTAAAAGATAAATTTTAATTTCATCTAGGAATTGTTTCATACTTTCTTTAGATGGTTTCAATTTTAAATTTTTTAAATCCAAATAATACCAATACATTTTCTCAAGTTGCCAAAAGCACTTTTCATATCACTACAATAATAATTTACGTCTGTAAAAAATCTCACAAATAAATCTTCAATTAATTCTTCACTAATTACTCCCATATCAATAAAATGTTCAATGTAAATTTAAGCAATTTGATAGTTGGGAAACTAGTTTCAATAGAAATAATTAATAATAAATAATTTAATACTCAATTAATATTGGATTATGTAATACATTATTTTGAGTAATAATAAATTTTAATAAATTCATAAATATCCACACCGAATGAAATACACCTACAAAAGCCAAACACATCTCACTCATTGATACTTATTAAGACACTAAATAAATATTTTAAAAATCATATTAATAAAATATCGGAAATCAATTTTACTGACACAGTCAAGATTCAATATAAATATCAATACTTTGAATTTATTAAGTAATTAGCTAGACTTTCAATTTCTTTATAAGCAATGAAAACCTATATTTATTTTATATGTATTTTATATATATTTGAGAATAATAATTATAAATAACGCTTAATACGAGTCTTAATACAATTGATAATATTTGTTAAAAATATGAGTAAATTTTAACGATTTAATATTCAAATTAAAAATTATAAGCATTATTTAATATGTGTTTTGCGATGTTTTCGATTCATATTCTCGTATTATTAATTGAAACGTATTAACCGAATCTCAAAGTGTTTTAACAATTGATTAGAAATCTAAGACTTTGGTTATTTTTTCCAATGAAAATTAATTATAAAACGCAAATACACAAGTAGAATTCGCACAAAAAACAAATTAAATAAACTAAACATTAATAATTTATTTTTGTTTGTTTCAACCACTAATCTAAAAAATAACGAATATAAAATTGAACTAACATATAACAAAACAAAACTAGAACAATAACAATTTTTTTTTGATTTTTTTTTGATTTTTTATTTCAACAAACAAAGCAATCTAAATATAAATAACTGAAACAATAAATAACAACATCTAACATTATTAAACAATTTTTGTCATGTATTTTGATTTGATTTACTAAGTAAAATTAAGAACCATATAATCAATGAAACAATCGACGATAATTGTTTTATCCTTAATGAAATCTTTCAAAGCAGAAATAGAATGCTTAATTAGTTTTCATATCTACATCTCGCAAATTGTACTTTTCGTAGTTATGAGGCAAATCTGATAGAGGAAACCATTTGATGTATTCTACCTCTTGTGGAACATTTGGTAACATATAAATATTCATATCAATATTTGGTATGACATAATATCTATTTTTAATACCATATTGAGTCAAATCAAAAGAAAGAGATTCATCTATATATTTACTAATATTAACACCAATTTCCTCATATGTTTCTCTAATTGCACATTCAACTAATGATGAATCTGATTCTTCAACTTTACCCCCAGGAAATATTAGATAATCATTGAATATACCTTTCGTCAATACAACATTTTCACATTTTGAATCAAGTAGAATCACTTTACAACGTGGAATTGTTTTACGACTACTCATCCATTCTTCATATTCTTTATCAATATTTATTCCGTCGGGCAAAATCTCTAAAAGATAAATTTTAATTTCATCTAGAATTGTTTCATACTTTCTTTAGATGGTTTCAATTTTAAATTTTTAAATCCAAATAATACCAATACATTTTCTCAAGTTGCCAAAAGCACTTTTTCATATCACTACAATAATAATTTACGTCTGTAAAAAATCTCACAAATAAATCTTCAATTAATTCTTCACTAATTACTCCCATATCAATAAAATGTTCAATGTAAATTTAAGCAATTTGATAGTTGGGAAACTAGTTTCAATAGAAATAATTAATTAATAAATAATTTAATACTCAATTAATATTGGATTATGTAATATTATTTGAGTAATAATAAATTTTAATAAATTCATAAATATCCACACCGAATGAAATACACCTACAAAAGCCAAACACATCTCACTCATTGATACTTATTAAGACACTAAATAAATATTTAAAAATCATATTAATAAAATATCGGAAATCAATTTTACTGACACAGTCAAGATTCAATATAAATATCAATACTTTGAATTTATTAAGTAATTAGCTAGACTTTCAATTTCTTTATAAGCAATGAAAACCTATATTATTTTATATGTATATTTATATATATATATTTGAGAATAATAATTATAAATAACGCTTAATACGAGTCTTAATACAATTGATAATATTTGTTAAAAATATGAGTAAATTTTAACGATTTAATATTCAAATTAAAAATTATAAGCATTAATTTAATATGTGTTTTGCGATGTTTTCGATTCATATTCTCGTATTATTAATTGAAACGTATATTAACCGAATCTCAAAGTGTTTTAACAATTGATTAGAAATCTAAGACTTGGTTATTTTTTCCAATGAAAATTAATTATAAAACGCAAATACACAAGTAGAATTCGCACAAAAAACAAATTAAATAAACTAAACATTAATAATTTATTTTTGTTTGTTTCAACCACTAATCTAAAAAATAACGAATATAAAATTGAACTAACATATAACAAAACAAAACTAGAACAATAACAATTTTTTTGATTTTTTTTTGATTTTTTATTTCAACAAACAAAGCAATCTAAATATAAATAACTGAAACAATAAATAACAACATCTAACATTATTAAACAATTTTTGTCATGTATTTTGATTTGGATTTACTAAGTAAAATTAAGAACCATATAATCAATGAAACAATCGACGATAATTTGTTTTATCCTTAATGAAATCTTTCAAAGCAGAAATAGAATGCTTAATTAGTTTCATATCTACATCTCGCAAATTGTACTTTTCGTAGTTATGAGGCAAATCTGATAGAGGAAACCATTTGATGTATTCTACCTCTTGTGGAACATTTGGTAACATATAAATATTCATATCAATATTTGGTATGACATAATATCTATTTTTAATACCATATTGAGTCAAATCAAAAGAAAGAGATTCATCTATATATTTACTAATATTAACACCAATTTCCTCATATGTTTCTCTAATTGCACATTCAACTAATGATGAATCTGATTCTTCAACTTTACCCCCAGGAAATATTAGATAATCATTGAATATACCTTTCGTCAATACAACATTTTCACATTTTGAATCAAGTAGAATCACTTTACAACGTGGAATTGTTTTACGACTACTCATCCATTCTTCATATTCTTTATCAATATTTATTCCGTCGGGCAAAATCTCTAAAAGATAAATTTTAATTTCATCTAGGAATTGTTTCATACTTTCTTTAGATGGTTTCAATTTTAAATTTTTTAAATCCAAATAATACCAATACATTTTCTCAAGTTGCCAAAAGCACTTTTTCATATCACTACAATAATAATTTACGTCTGTAAAAAATCTCACAAATAAATCTTCAATTAATTCTTCACTAATTACTCCCATATCAATAAAATGTTCAATGTAAATTTAAGCAATTTGATAGTTGGGAAACTAGTTTCAATAGAAATAATTAATTAATAAATAATTTAATACTCAATTAATATTGGATTATGTAATACATTATTTTGAGTAATAATAAATTTTAATAAATTCATAAATATCCACACCGAATGAAATACACCTACAAAAGCCAAACACATCTCACTCATTGATACTTATTAAGACACTAAATAAATATTTAAAAATCATATTAATAAAATATCGGAAATCAATTTTACTGACACAGTCAAGATTCAATATAAATATCAATACTTTGAATTTATTAAGTAATTAGCTAGACTTTCAATTTCTTTATAAGCAATGAAAACCTATATTATTTTATATGTATATTTATATATATATTTGAGAATAATAATTATAAATAACGCTTAATACGAGTCTTAATACAATTGATAATATTTGTTAAAAATATGAGTAAATTTTAACGATTTAATATTCAAATTAAAAATTATAAGCATTATTTAATATGTGTTTTGCGATGTTTTCGATTCATATTCTCGTATTATTAATTGAAACGTATATTAACCGAATCTCAAAGTGTTTTAACAATTGATTAGAAATCTAAGACTTTGGTTATTTTTTCCAATGAAAATTAATTATAAAACGCAAATACACAAGTAGAATTCGCACAAAAAACAAATTAAATAAACTAAACATTAATAATTTATTTTGTTTGTTTCAACCACTAATCTAAAAAATAACGAATATAAAATTGAACTAACATATAACAAAACAAAACTAGAACAATAACAATTTTTTTTGATTTTTTTTGATTTTTATTTCAACAAACAAAGCAATCTAAATATAAATAACTGAAACAATAAATAACAACATCTAACATTATTAAACAATTTTTGTCATGTATTTTGATTTGGATTTACTAAGTAAAATTAAGAACCATATAATCAATGAAACAATCGACGATAATTGTTTTATCCTTAATGAAATCTTTCAAAGCAGAAATAGAATGCTTAATTAGTTTCATATCTACATCTCGCAAATTGTACTTTTCGTAGTTATGAGGCAAATCTGATAGAGGAAACCATTTGATGTATTCTACCTCTTTGGAACATTTGGTAACATATAAATATTCATATCAATATTTGGTATGACATAATATCTATTTTTAATACCATATTGAGTCAAATCAAAAGAAAGAGATTCATCTATATATTTACTAATATTAACACCAATTTCCTCATATGTTTCTCTAATTGCACATTCAACTAATGATGAATCTGATTCTTCAACTTTACCCCAGGAAATATTAGATAATCATTGAATATACCTTTCGTCAATACAACATTTTCACATTTTTGAATCAAGTAGAATCACTTTACAACGTGGAATTGTTTTACGACTACTCATCCATTCTTCATATTCTTTATCAATATTTATTCCGTCGGGCAAAATCTCTAAAAGATAAATTTTAATTTCATCTAGGAATTGTTTCATACTTTCTTTAGATGGTTTCAATTTTAAATTTTTTAAATCCAAATAATACCAATACATTTTCTCAAGTTGCCAAAAGCACTTTTTCATATCACTACAATAATAATTTACGTCTGTAAAAAATCTCACAAATAAATCTTCAATTAATTCTTCACTAATTACTCCCATATCAATAAAATGTTCAATGTAAATTTAAGCAATTTGATAGTTGGGAAACTAGTTTCAATAGAAATAATTAATTAATAAATAATTTAATACTCAATTAATATTGGATTATGTAATACATTATTTTGAGTAATAATAAATTTTAATAAATTCATAAATATCCACACCGAATGAAATACACCTACAAAAGCCAAACACATCTCACTCATTGATACTTATTAAGACACTAATAAATATTTAAAAATCATATTAATAAAATATCGGAAATCAATTTTACTGACACAGTCAAGATTCAATATAAATATCAATACTTTGAATTTATTAAGTAATTAGCTAGACTTTCAATTTCTTTATAAGCAATGAAAACCTATATTATTTTATATGTATATTTATATATATATTTGAGAATAATAATTATAAATAACGCTTAATACGAGTCTTAATACAATTGATAATATTTGTTAAAAATATGAGTAAATTTTAACGATTTTATTCAAATTAAAAATTATAAGCATTAATTTAATATGTGTTTTGCGATGTTTTCGATTCATTCTCGTATTATTAATTGAAACGTATATTAACCGAATCTCAAAGTGTTTTAACAATTGATTAGAAATCTAAGACTGGTTATTTTTTCCAATGAAAATTAATTTAAAACGCAAATACACAAGTAGAATTCGCACAAAAAACAAATTAAATAAACTAAACATTAATAATTTATTTTTGTTTGTTTCAACCACTAATCTAAAAATAACGAATATAAAATTGAACTAACATATAACAAAACAAAACTAGAACAATAACAATTTTTTTTGATTTTTTTTGATTTTTTATTTCAACAAACAAAGCAATCTAAATATAAATAACTGAAACAATAAATAACAACATCTAACATTATTAAACAATTTTTGTCATGTATTTTGATTTGGATTTACTAAGTAAAATTAAGAACCATATAATCAATGAAACAATCGACGATAATTGTTTTATCCTTAATGAAATCTTTCAAAGCAGAAATAGAATGCTTAATTAGTTTCATATCTACATCTCGCAAATTGTACTTTTCGTAGTTATGAGGCAAATCTGATAGAGGAAACCATTTGATGTATTCTACTCTTGTGGAACATTTGGTAACATATAAATATTCATATCAATATTTGGTATGACATAATATCTATTTTTAATACCATATTGAGTCAAATCAAAAGAAAGAGATTCATCTATATATTTACTAATATTAACACCAATTTCCTCATATGTTTCTCTAATTGCACATTCAACTAATGATGAATCTGATTCTTCAACTTTACCCCCAGGAAATATTAGATAATCATTGAATATACCTTTCGTCAATACAACATTTTCACATTTTGAATCAAGTAGAATCACTTTACAACGTGGAATTGTTTTACGACTACTCATCCATTCTTCATATTCTTTATCAATATTTATTCCGTCGGGCAAAATCTCTAAAAGATAAATTTTAATTTCATCTAGGAATTGTTTCATACTTTCTTTAGATGGTTTCAATTTTAAATTTTTTAAATCCAAATAATACCAATACATTTTCTCAAGTTGCCAAAAGCACTTTTTCATATCACTACAATAATAATTTACGTCTGTAAAAAATCTCACAAATAAATCTTCAATTAATTCTTCACTAATTACTCCCATATCAATAAAATGTTCAATGTAAATTTAAGCAATTTGATAGTTGGGAAACTAGTTTCAATAGAAATAATTAATTAATAAATAATTTAATACTCAATTAATATTGGATTATGTAATACATTATTTTGAGTAATAATAAATTTTAATAAATTCATAAATATCCACACCGAATGAAATACACCTACAAAAGCCAAACACATCTCACTCATTGATACTTATTAAAACACTAAATAAAATTTAAAAATCATATTAATAAAATATCGGAAATCAATTTTACTGACACAGTCAAGATTCAATATAAATATCAATACTTTGAATTTATTTAAGTAATTAGCTAGACTTTCAATTTCTTTATAAGCAATGAAAACCTATATTATTTTATATGTATATTTATATATATATTTGAGAATAATAATTATAAATAACGCTTAATACGAGTCTTAATACAATTGATAATATTTGTTAAAAATATGAGTAAATTTTAACGATTTATTATTCAAATTAAAAATTATAAGCATTATTTAATATGTGTTTTGCGATGTTTTCGATTCATATTCTCGTATTATTAATTGAAACGTATATTAACCCGAATCTCAAAGTGTTTTAACAATTGATTAGAAATCTAAGACTTTGGTTATTTTTTCCAATGAAAATTAATTATAAAACGCAAATACACAAGTAGAATTCGCACAAAAAACAAATTAAATAAACTAAACATTAATAATTTATTTTTGTTTGTTTCAACCACTAATCTAAAAAATAACGAATATAAAATTGAACTAACATATAACAAAACAAAACTAGAACAATAACAATTTTTTTTGTTTTTTTTGATTTTTTATTTCAACAAACAAAGCAATCTAAATATAAATAACTGAAACAATAAATAACAACATCTAACATTATTAAACAATTTTTGTCATGTATTTTGATTTGGATTTACTAAGTAAAATTAAGAACCATATAATCAATGAAACAATCGACGATAATTTGTTTTATCCTTAATGAAATCTTTCAAAGCAGAAATAGAATGCTTAATTAGTTTCATATCTACATCTCGCAAATTGTACTTTTCGTAGTTATGAGGCAAATCTGATAGAGGAAACCATTTGATGTATTCTACCTCTTGTGGAACATTTGGTAACATATAAATATTCATATCAATATTTGGTATGACATAATATCTATTTTTAATACCATATTGAGTCAAATCAAAAGAAAGAGATTCATCTATATATTTACTAATATTAACACCAATTTCCTCATATGTTCTCTAATTGCACATTCAACTAATGATGAATCTGATTCTTCAACTTTACCCCAGGAAATATTAGATAATCATTGAATATACCTTTCGTCAATACAACATTTTCACATTTTGAATCAAGTAGAATCACTTTACAACGTGGAATTGTTTTACGACTACTCATCCATTCTTCATATTCTTTATCAATATTTATTCCGTCGGGCAAAATCTCTAAAAGATAAATTTTAATTTCATCTAGGAATTGTTTCATACTTTCTTTAGATGGTTTCAATTTTAAATTTTTTAAATCCAAATAATACCAATACATTTTCTCAAGTTGCCAAAAGCACTTTTTCATATCACTACAATAATAATTTACGTCTGTAAAAAATCTCACAAATAAATCTTCAATTAATTCTTCACTAATTACTCCCATATCAATAAAATGTTCAATGTAAATTTAAGCAATTTGATAGTTGGGAAACTAGTTTCAATAGAAATAATTAATTAATAAATAATTTAATACTCAATTAATATTGGATTATGTAATACATTATTTTGAGTAATAATAAATTTTAATAAATTCATAAATATCCACACCGAATGAAATACACCTACAAAAGCCAAACACATCTCACTCATTGATACTTATTAAGACACTAAATAAATATTTAAAAATCATATTAATAAAATATCGGAAATCAATTTTACTGACACAGTCAAGATTCAATATAAATATCAATACTTTGAATTTATTAAGTAATTAGCTAGACTTTCAATTTCTTTATAAGCAATGAAAACCTATATTATTTTATATGTATATTTATATATATATTTGAGAATAATAATTATAAATAACGCTTAATACGAGTCTTAATACAATTGATAATATTTGTTAAAAATATGAGTAAATTTTAACGATTTATTATTCAAATTAAAAATTATAAGCATTAATTTAATATGTGTTTTGCGATGTTTTCGATTCATATTCTCGTATTATTAATTGAAACGTATATTAACCCGAATCTCAAAGTGTTTTAACAATTGATTAGAAATCTAAGACTGGTTATTTTTTCCAATGAAAATTAATTATAAAACGCAAATACACAAGTAGAAATTCGCACAAAAAACAAATTAAATAAACTAAACATTAATAATTTATTTTGTTTTTTCAACCACTAATCTAAAAAATAACGAATATAAAATTGAACTAACATATAAAAAACAAAACTAGAACAATAACAATTTTTTTGATTTTTTTTGATTTTTTTTCAACAAACAAAGCAATCTAAATATAATAACTGAAACATAAATAACAACATCTAACATTATTAAACAATTTTTGTCATGTATTTTGATTTGGATTTACTAAGTAAAATTAAGAACCATATAATCAATGAAACAATCGACGATAATTTGTTTTATCCTTAATGAAATCTTTCAAAGCAGAAATAGAATGCTTAATTAGTTTCATATCTACATCTCGCAAATTGTACTTTTCGTAGTTATGAGGCAAATCTGATAGAGGAAACCATTTGATGTATTCTACCTCTTGTGGAACATTTGGTAACATATAAATATTCATATCAATATTTGGTATGACATAATATCTATTTTTAATACCATATTGAGTCAAATCAAAAGAAAGAGATTCATCTATATATTTACTAATATTAACACCAATTTCCTCATATGTTTCTCTAATTGCACATTCAACTAATGATGAATCTGATTCTTCAACTTTACCCCCAGGAAATATTAGATAATCATTGAATATACCTTTCGTCAATACAACATTTTCACATTTTGAATCAAGTAGAATCACTTTACAACGTGGAATTGTTTTACGACTACTCATCCATTCTTCATATTCTTTATCAATATTTATTCCGTCGGGCAAAATCTCTAAAAGATAAATTTTAATTTCATCTAGAAATTGTTTCATACTTTCTTTAGATGGTTTCAATTTTAAATTTTTTAAATCCAAATAATACCAATACATTTTCTCAAGTTGCCAAAAGCACTTCATATCACTACAATAATAATTTACGTCTGTAAAAAATCTCACAAATAAATCTTCAATTAATTCTTCACTAATTACTCCCATATCAATAAAATGTTCAATGTAAATTTAAGCAATTTGATAGTTGGGAAACTAGTTTCAATAGAAATAATTAAATAATAAATAATTTAATACTCAATTAATATTGGATTATGTAATACATTATTTTGAGTAATAATAAATTTTAATAAATTCATAAATATCCACACCGAATGAAATACACCTACAAAAGCCAAACACATCTCACTCATTGATACTTATTAAGACACTAAATAAATATTTAAAAAATCATATTAATAAAATATCGGAAATCAATTTTACTGACACAGTCAAGATTCAATAAATATCAATACTTTGAATTTATTAAGTAATTAGCTAGACTTTCAATTTCTTTATAAGCAATGAAAACCTATATTATTTATATGTATTTTTATATATATATTGAGAATAATAATTATAAATAACGCTTAATACGAGTCTTAATACAATTGATAATATTTGTTAAAAATATGAGTAAATTTTAACGATTTATTATTCAAATTAAAAATTATAAGCATTAATTTAATATGTGTTTTGCGATGTTTTCGATTCATATTCTCGTATTATTAATTGAAACGTATATTAACCGAATCTCAAAGTGTTTTAACAATTGATTAGAAATCTAAGACTGGTTATTTTTTCCAATGAAAATTAATTATAAAACGCAAATACACAAGTAGAATTCGCACAAAAAACAAATTAAATAAACTAAACATTAATAATTTATTTTTGTTTGTTTCAACCACTAATCTAAAAAATAACGAATATAAAATTGAACTAACATATAACAAAACAAAACTAGAACAATAACAATTTTTTTGATTTTTTTTTGATTTTTTATTTCAACAAACAAAGCAATCTAAATATAAATAACTGAAACAATAAATAACAACATCTAACATTATTAAACAATTTTTGTCATGTATTTTGATTTGGATTTACTAAGTAAAATTAAGAACCATATAATCAATGAAACAATCGACGATAATTTGTTTTATCCTTAATGAAATCTTTCAAAGCAGAAATAGAATGCTTAATTAGTTTCATATCTACATCTCGCAAATTGTACTTTTCGTAGTTATGAGGCAAATCTGATAGAGGAAACCATTTGATGTATTCTACCTCTTGTGGAACATTTGGTAACATATAAATATTCATATCAATATTTGGTATGACATAATATCTATTTTTAATACCATATTGAGTCAAATCAAAAGAAAGAGATTCATCTATATATTTACTAATATTAACACCAATTTCCTCATATGTTTCTCTAATTGCACATTCAACTAATGATGAATCTGATTCTTCAACTTTACCCCCAGGAAATATTAGATAATCATTGATATACCTTTCGTCAATACAACATTTTCACATTTTGAATCAAGTAGAATCACTTTACAACGTGGAATTGTTTTACGACTACTCATCCATTCTTCATATTCTTTATCAATATTTATTCCGTCGGGCAAAATCTCTAAAAGATAAATTTTAATTTCATCTAGAAATTGTTTCATACTTTCTTTAGATGGTTTCAATTTTAAATTTTTTAAATCCAAATAATACCAATACATTTTCTCAAGTTGCCAAAAGCACTTTTTCATATCACTACAATAATAATTTACGTCTGTAAAAAATCTCACAAATAAATCTTCAATTAATTCTTCACTAATTACTCCCATATCAATAAAATGTTCAATGTAAATTTAAGCAATTTGATAGTTGGGAAACTAGTTTCAATAGAAATAATTAAATAATAAATAATTTAATACTCAATTATATATATTATATGTAATACATTATTTTGAGTAATAATAAATTTTAATAAATTCATAAATATCCACACCGAATGAAATACACCTACAAAAGCCAAACACATCTCACTCATTGATACTTATTAAGACACTAAATAAATATTTAAAAATCATATTAATAAAATATCGGAAATCAATTTACTGACAGTCAAGATTCAATATAAATATCAATACTTTGAATTTATTAATAATAGCTAGACTTTCAATTTCTTTATAAGCAATGAAAACCTATATTATTTTATATGTATATTTTATATATATTTGAGAATAATAATTATAAATAACGCTTAATACGAGTCTTAATACAATTGATAATATTTGTTAAAAATATGAGTAAATTTAACGATTTATTATTCAAATTAAAAATTATAAGCATTAATTTAATATGTGTTTTGCGATGTTTTCGATTCATATTCTCGTATTATTAATTGAAACGTATATTAACCGAATCTCAAAGTGTTTTAACAATTGATTAGAAATCTAAGACTGGTTATTTTTTCCAATGAAAATTAATTATAAAACGCAAATACACAAGTAGAATTCGCACAAAAAACAAATTAAATAAACTAAACATTAATAATTTATTTTTGTTTGTTTCAACCACTAATCTAAAAAATAACGAATATAAAATTGAACTAACATATAACAAAACAAAACTAGAACAATAACAATTTTTTTTGATTTTTTTTTGATTTTTTATTTCAACAAACAAAGCAATCTAAATATAAATAACTGAAACAATAAATAACAACATCTAACATTATTAAACAATTTTTGTCATGTATTTTGATTTGGATTTACTAAGTAAAATTAAGAACCATATAATCAATGAAACAATCGACGATAATTTGTTTTATCCTTAATGAAATCTTTCAAAGCAGAAATAGAATGCTTAATTAGTTTCATATCTACATCTCGCAAATTGTACTTTTCGTAGTTATGAGGCAAATCTGATAGAGGAAACCATTTGATGTATTCTACCTCTTGTGGAACATTTGGTAACATATAAATATTCATATCAATATTTGGTATGACATAATATCTATTTTTTAATACCATATTGAGTCAAATCAAAAGAAAGAGATTCATCTATATATTTACTAATATTAACACCAATTTCCTCATATGTTTCTCTAATTGCACATTCAACTAATGATGAATCTGATTCTTCAACTTTACCCCCAGGAAATATTAGATAATCATTGAATATACCTTTCGTCAATACAACATTTTCACATTTTGAATCAAGTAGAATCACTTTACAACGTGGAATTGTTTTACGACTACTCATCCATTCTTCATATTCTTTATCAATATTTATTCCGTCGGGCAAAATCTCTAAAAGATAAATTTTAATTTCATCTAGAAATTGTTTCATACTTTCTTTAGATGGTTTCAATTTTAAATTTTTTAAATCCAAATAATACCAATACATTTTCTCAAGTTGCCAAAAGCACTTTTTCATATCACTACAATAATAATTTACGTCTGTAAAAAATCTCACAAATAAATCTTCAATTAATTCTTCACTAATTACTCCCATATCAATAAAATGTTCAATGTAAATTTAAGCAATTTGATAGTTGGGAAACTAGTTTCAATAGAAATAATTAAATAATAAATAATTTAATACTCAATTAATATTGGATTATGTAATACATTATTTTGAGTAATAATAAATTTTAATAAATTCATAAATATCCACACCGAATGAAATACACCTACAAAAGCCAAACACATCTCACTCATTGATACTTATTAAGACACTAAATAAATATTTAAAAATCATATTAATAAAATATCGGAAATCAATTTTACTGACACAGTCAAGATTCAATATAAATATCAATACTTTGAATTTATTAAGTAATTAGCTAGACTTTCAATTTCTTTATAAGCAATGAAAACCTATATTATTTTATATGTATATTTATATATATATTTGAGAATAATAATTATAAATAACGCTTAATACGAGTCTTAATACAATTGATAATATTTGTTAAAAATATGAGTAAATTTTAACGATTTATTATTCAAATTAAAAATTATAAGCATTAATTTAATATGTGTTTTGCGATGTTTTCGATTCATATTCTCGTATTATTAATTGAAACGTATATTAACCCGAATCTCAAAGTGTTTTAACAATTGATTAGAAATCTAAGACTGGTTATTTTTCCAATGAAAATTAATTATAAAACGCAAATACACAAGTAGAATTCGCACAAAAACAAATTAAATAAACTAAACATTATAATTATTTTTTGTTTGTTTCAACCACTAATCTAAAAAATAACGAATATAAAATTGAACTAACATATAACAAAACAAAACTAGAACAATAACAATTTTTTTTGATTTTTTTTGATTTTTTATTTCAACAAACAAAGCAATCTAAATATAAATAACTGAAACAATAAATAACAACATCTAACATTATTAAACAATTTTTGTCATGTATTTTGATTTGGATTTACTAAGTAAAATTAAAGAACCATATAATCAATGAAACAATCGACGATAATTTGTTTATCCTTAATGAAATCTTCAAAGCAGAAATAGAATGCTTAATAGTTTCATATCTACATCTCGCAAATTGTACTTTTCGTAGTTATGAGGCAAATCTGATAGAGGAAACCATTTGATGTATTCTACCTCTTGTGGAACATTTGGTAACATATAAATATTCATATCAATATTTGGTATGACATAATATCTATTTTTAATACCATATTGAGTCAAATCAAAAGAAAGAGATTCATCTATATATTTACTAATATTAACACCAATTTCCTCATATGTTTCTCTAATTGCACATTCAACTAATGATGAATCTGATTCTTCAACTTTACCCCCAGGAAATATTAGATAATCATTGAATATACCTTCGTCAATACAACATTTTCACATTTTGAATCAAGTAGAATCACTTTACAACGTGGAATTGTTTTACGACTACTCATCCATTCTTCATATTCTTTATCAATATTTATTCCGTCGGGCAAAATCTCTAAAAGATAAATTTTAATTTCATCTAGAAATTGTTTCATACTTTCTTTAGATGGTTTCAATTTTAAATTTTTTAAATCCAAATAATACCAATACATTTTCTCAAGTTGCCAAAAGCACTTTTTCATATCACTACAATAATAATTTACGTCTGTAAAAAATCTCACAAATAAATCTTCAATTAATTCTTCACTAATTACTCCCATATCAATAAAATGTTCAATGTAAATTTAAGCAATTTGATAGTTGGGAAACTAGTTTCAATAGAAATAATTAAATAATAAATAATTTAATACTCAATTAATATTGGATTATGTAATACATTATTTTGAGTAATAATAAATTTTAATAAATTCATAAATATCCACACCGAATGAAATACACCTACAAAAGCCAAACACATCTCACTCATTGATACTTATTAAGACACTAAATAAATATTTAAAAATCATATTAATAAAATATCGGAAATCAATTTTACTGACACAGTCAAGATTCAATATAAATATCAATACTTTGAATTTATTAAGTAATTAGCTAGACTTTCAATTTCTTTATAAGCAATGAAAACCTATATTATTTTATATGTATATTTTATATATATATATTTGAGAATAATAATTATAAATAACGCTTAATACGAGTCTTAATACAATTGATAATATTTGTTAAAAATATGAGTAAATTTTAACGATTTATTATTCAAATTAAAAATTATAAGCATTAATTTAATATGTGTTTTGCGATGTTTTCGATTCATATTCTCGTATTATTAATTGAAACGTATATTAACCGAATCTCAAAGTGTTTTAACAATTGATTAGAAATCTAAGACTGGTTATTTTTCCAATGAAAATTAATTATAAAACGCAAATACACAAGTAGAATTCGCACAAAAAACAAATTAAATAAACTAAACATTAATAATTTATTTTGTTTGTTTCAACCACTAATCTAAAAAATAACGAATATAAAATTGAACTAACATATAACAAAACAAACTAGAACAATAACAATTTTTTTTGATTTTTTTTTGATTTTTTATTTCAACAAACAAAGCAATCTAAATATAAATAACTGAAACAATAAATAACAACATCTAACATTATTAAACAATTTTGTCATGTATTTTGATTTGGATTTACTAAGTAAAATTAAGAACCATATAATCAATGAAACAATCGACGATAATTTGTTTTATCCTTAATGAAATCTTTCAAAGCAGAAATAGAATGCTTAATTAGTTTCATATCTACATCTCGCAAATTGTACTTTTCGTAGTTATGAGGCAAATCTGATAGAGGAAACCATTTGATGTATTCTACCTCTTGTGGAACATTTGGTAACATATAAATATTCATATCAATATTTGGTATGACATAATATCTATTTTTAATACCATATTGAGTCAAATCAAAAGAAAGAGATTCATCTATATATTTACTAATATTAACACCAATTTCCTCATATGTTTCTCTAATTGCACATTCAACTAATGATGAATCTGATTCTTCAACTTTACCCCAGGAAATATTAGATAATCATTGAATATACCTTTCGTCAATACAACATTTTCACATTTTGAATCAAGTAGAATCACTTTACAACGTGGAATTGTTTTACGACTACTCATCCATTCTTCATATTCTTTATCAATAATTTATTCCGTCGGGCAAAATCTCTAAAGATAAATTTTAATTTCATCTAGAAATTGTTTCATACTTTCTTTAGATGGTTTCAATTTTAAATTTTTTTAAATCCAAATAATACCAATACATTTTCTCAAGTTGCCAAAAGCACTTTTTCATATCACTACAATAATAATTTACGTCTGTAAAAAATCTCACAAATAAATCTTCAATTAATTCTTCACTAATTACTCCCATATCAATAAAATGTTCAATGTAAATTTAAGCAATTTTATAGTTGGGAAACTAGTTTCAATAGAAATAATTAAATAATAAATAATTTAATACTCAATTAATATTGATTATGTAATACATTATTTTGAGTAATAATAAATTTTAATAAATTCATAAATATCCACACCGAATGAAATACACCTACAAAAGCCAAACACATCTCACTCATTGATACTTATTAAGACACTAAATAAATATTTAAAAATCATATTAATAAAATATCGGAAATCAATTTTACTGACAGTCAAGATTCAATATAAATATCAATACTTTGAATTTATTAATAATTAGCTAGACTTTCAATTCTTTTATAAGCAATGAAAACCTATATTATTTTATATGTATATTATATATATATTTGAGAATAATAATTATAAATAACGCTTAATACGAGTCTTAATACAATTGATAATATTTGTTAAAAATATGAGTAAATTTTAACGATTTATTATTCAAATTAAAAATTATAAGCATTAATTTAATATGTGTTTTGCGATGTTTTCGATTCATATTCTCGTATTATTAATTGAAACGTATATTAACCGAATCTCAAAGTGTTTTAACAATTGATTAGAAATCTAAGACTGGTTATTTTTTCCAATGAAAATTAATTATAAAACGCAAATACACAAGTAGAACTCGCACAAAAAACAAATTAAATAAACTAAACATTAATAATTTATTTTGTTTGTTTCAACCACTAATCTTAAAAATAACGAATATAAAATTGAACTAACATAAACAAAACAAAACTAGAACATAACAATTTTTTTATGATTTTTTTTTGATTTTTTATTTCAACAAACAAAGCAATATAAATATAAATAACGAAACAATAAATAACAACATCTAACATTATTAAACAATTTTTGTCATGTATTTTGATTGGATTTTACTAAGTAAAATAAGAACCATAAAATCAATGAAACAATCGACGAAATTTGTTTATCCGTAATAAATCTTTCGAAAGCGAGAAATAGAATGCGTAATTAGTTTATGATCGTACATCTCGCAAATATGTACTTTTCGTAGTTATGAGGCAAATCTGATAGAGAAACTCCATTGGAATGTTATTTCACCCTCTTGATGGAACATTGGATAACAGTATAAATATTTATATTCAATATTTGGATGGACATAATATTTCTATTATTTAATAACATATTTAGTCAAATTCAAAAGAAAGAGAGTTTCATCTTATATATTTACTAATATTTAACGACAATTTC
>JACMZG010000351.1:0-18653 GCA_018340805.1 Microvelia longipes | reverse complement strand
TTTTTAGTTTTTTTTTTTATAACAACATAAACATTAACAATTTTTTGGTTTTTTTTAGTTTTTTTATAACAACATAAACATTAACAATTTTTTTGGTTTTTTTAGTTTTTTTAACAACATAAAGAACAAAGCAAAACATAAAACAAATCTGAAATATTAGAAATCAATCTATTTGCTATTTTGAATTTCTTTTAAAGTTTTCGGAACAACAGCCTTCAGTAATTGTATTTGCCTGAGTTGCCAGTTTCTGTTTTTCATATCAATGACATCCTTTAATTTAAATCTAGTTTTGTTATCCAAATCTTTTGATACTGACAAGTCAGTAATTGTTAAAAACAACTCGTCAATACCCTTCGCATTTTCACAATGTAAATCTTTTCCAACAACGACAATCATTTTACAAGCTGCATCAATATGAATACTGTTTAATGGAGCTTTGAGATAAGTCTTAATAACATGTAAAATAATGTAGTCAGGAAATTGATGTGACAAATATAATTCACATATAAATCTTGCGTTACCGAAAAATTTATCTTTTACTTTATTTATTTGTTCCTCAATACTTTCTTCATACATTATTTTCATTCTTTCATTTGTTTCTTTACTTATTTTTTTCATTCCAGAATTCTTTCACTTCTTCAATTAGTTTGTCAAGACCCTTTTTAAACATTTGCTGACATTTATTTAATAAAACTGATCGAAAACTTTGTTTATCTACACAAAGTTCATTGAATTTACAAGTAAGCTTTGAATAAAGTTTACTATAAGATTCTTCTTGAATAGCTTTATTAAAAACTTGTTCAACAAAACAATTTAATTTTTCTTTACTATTAATATGAAGTCTTTTAATTTCTGAAATACAATTCTCAAAATTTTCAGGTGTCATTTTATTAAGGATGCTTTTTATACTTCTCTCAAAATCCAATAAATCAGCATTCAAATCATTGATTTTCGATTTTCTTAATTTTGGTGGCAAATAACCATTTTCATGATGAACTAATTTTGTTATTCTGCTACCAAATTTCCAACTCAAATCATTACTTTTCTTTTCAGAACTATTAATGAATTTTTCACAAACACCATCTTTATTTAGAAGCCGTTTTAAATCAATTTCATTAATTTCAATGCACTCAAATGATTTTGCCAATTTCAACACATAATCATTAGACATTGGTTTAGTATTAATGAATTTTAACATTTCATCTCTACTAAAAACAATTCTTTCTTTATTCACTTTCAATTCAACTGGTTTAGCTTTAACAACTACTGAACAACTCGTTTTCATTCCTAATTTAAAACTCGATTTCGCTCTAGATTGATTTCTATTATTATATTGTTGGTAATTATTTCTTGAAAATCTGTAATTCATATTAGACATTTGAAATTTATTAAAAAAAGTGATTTCCCTTTAATTAATAATTTCAAAAGAATTGTTTTTCGAAAATTATCAATTTATCAAGAATTTTATTGGCTAGCAAAATAGATTAAATAAAATTAATTTAATTAAAGTAAGAGGAATAAATGCAGCTTTAACATGAAACACATATTCGGCCCAAACAACATTGAAATATTTGTTTTAATATTTTCAAAAAATCATTTTTTTTGTAACTTTATAAAAGAAGTGGTTAAGAAATTAAAAATTAATTTAAATCTAATAAAAAATGGATAATAATGAGAAGGAAATATAAATAAAAATTCGAATATTAATTGAAAATGCATCCAGATTAAGTGAATATAAAATTAATGAGATGTGTGAGTTATTATAGAAATTAAAAATTATTAATAAATCTTACAAAATCTATGAGACTTAAGAAATTAAATTTTGAAACTTTAAATACAAAAATGTGAAAAGATATGTATATGGACAAAATTTGTGTTGAGAAGGAAAATGTAAAAATAGATGAACATTTAAAACTATCAATAAACATGGTATAAATAATTTATTTCAGTATAGGCCGTAAAAACATCAATTATTAAAATAAGCTATAAGAAATAACTAGAGTGATACTAATAATCACATTATAAACATAAAATTTTCGATTATTTGTCGAAATAAAATTACTTGTGTAATTACTTGAAGTATAATAGTAATATACTAAGAATACCAATATAATAATAATAATAATAATAATAATAATAATAATAATAATAATATAATAATAATAATGATAATTGACATTGAAAATAATAATAAATAAGAAAATAAAAAATATATACAAAATTTAACTATGGTTATAATAATAAAAAATATTGCTTTTAATCGTTAGAATAATAATAATTATAATATAATAATAATGATAATAATTATAATTATAATAATAATAACTATAATAATAATAATAATAATAATAATAATAATAATAATAATAAATAATAATAATAATAATAATAATAATAATAATAATAATAATAATAATAATAATAATAATAATATAATAATAATAATAATAATAATAATAATAACATAACGAATAGACGTCACAAACAATTTAAATAATATTAACTATAAATGAAACACGAATAATAACACTAACAATTTTTTTGGTTTTTTAAAAATATTGAAAAGCACCAACTAAAATATAAGCTTAACTTAAAACTAACAATAATAAATCAAACAAAACAATTGAACAATTTTTTTGGTTTTTTTAGTTTTTTTTATAACACATAAACATTAACAATTTTTTTGGTTTTTTTAGTTTTTTATAACAACATAAACATTAACAATTTTTTTGGTTTTTTTAGTTTTTTTTAAACAACATAAAGAACAAAGCAAACATAAAAAAATTCTGAAATATTAGAAATCAATCTATTTGCTATTTTGAATTTCTTTTAAAGTTTTCGGAACAACAGCCTTCAGTAATTGTATTTGCCTGAGTTGCCAGTTTCTGTTTTTCATATCAATGACATCCTTTAATTTAAATCTAGTTTTGTTATCCAAATCTTTTGATACTGACAAGTCAGTAATTGTTAAAAACAACTCGTCAATACCCTTCGCATTTTCACAATGTAAATCTTTTCCAACAACGACAATCATTTTACAAGCTGCATCAATATGAATACTGTTTAATGGAGCTTTGAGATAAGTCTTAATAACATGTAAAATAATGTAGTCAGGAAATTGATGTGACAAATATAATTCACATATAAATCTTGCGTTACCGAAAAATTTATCTTTTACTTTATTTATTTGTTCCTCAATACTTTCTTCATACATTATTTTCATTCTTTCATTTGTTTCTTTACTTATTTTTTCATTCCAGAATTCTTTCACTTCTTCAATTAGTTTGTCAAGACCCTTTTTAAACATTTGCTGACATTTATTTAATAAAACTGATCGAAAACTTTGTTTATCTACACAAAGTTCATTGAATTTACAAGTAAGCTTTGAATAAAGTTTACTATAAGATTCTTCTTGAATAGCTTTATTAAAAACTTGTTCAACAAAACAATTTAATTTTTCTTTACTATTAATATGAAGTCTTTTAATTTCTGAAATACAATTCTCAAAATTTTCAGGTGTCATTTTATTAAGGATGCTTTTTATACTTCTCTCAAAATCCAATAAATCAGCATTCAAATCATTGATTTTCGATTTTCTTAATTTTGGTGGCAAATAACCATTTTCATGATGAACTAATTTTGTTATTCTGCTACCAAATTTCCAACTCAAATCATTACTTTTCTTTTCAGAACTATTAATGAATTTTTCACAAACACCATCTTTATTTAGAAGCCGTTTTAAATCAATTTCATTAATTTCAATGCACTCAAATGATTTTGCCAATTTCAACACATAATCATTAGACATTGGTTTAGTATAATGAATTTTAACATTTCATCTCTACTAAAAACAATTCTTTCTTTATTCACTTTCAATTCAACTGGTTTAGCTTTAACAACTACTGAACAACTCGTTTTCATTCCTAATTTAAAACTCGATTTCGCTCTAGATTGATTTCTATTATTATATTGTTGGTAATTATTTCTTGAAAATCTGTAATTCATATTAGACATTTGAAATTTATTAAAAAAAGTGATTTCCCTTTAATTAATAATTTCAAAAGAATTGTTTTTCGAAAATTATCAATTTATCAAGAATTTTATTGGCTAGCAAAATAGATTAAATAAAATTAATTTAATTAAAGTAAGAGGAATAAATGCAGCTTTAACATGAAACACATATTCGGCCCAAACAACATTGAAATATTTGTTTTAATATTTTCAAAAAATCATTTTTTTGTAACTTTATAAAAGAAGTGGTTAAGAAATTAAAAATTAATTTAAATCTAATAAAAAATGGATAATAATGAGAAGGAAATATAAATAAAAATTCGAATATTAATTGAAAATGCATCCAGATTAAGTGAATATAAAATTAATGAGATGTGTGAGTTATTATAGAAATTAAAAATTATTAATAAATCTTACAAAATCTATGAGACTTAAGAAATTAAATTTTGAAACTTTAAATACAAAAATGTGAAAAGATATGTATATGGACAAAATTTGTGTTGAGAAGGAAAATGTAAAAAGATGAACATTTAAAACTATCAATAAACATGGTATAAATAATTTATTTCAGTATAGGCCGTAAAAACATCAATTATTAAAATAGCTATAAGAAATAACTAGAGTGATACTAATAATCACATTATAAACATAAAATTTTCGATTATTTGTCGAAATAAAATTACTTGTGTAATTACTTGAAGTATAATAATAATATACTAAGAATAAATATAATAATAATAATAATAATAATAATAATAATAATAATAATAATATAATAATAATAATGATAATTGACATTGAAAATAATAATAAATAAGAAAATAAAAATATATTTAACTATGGTTAATAATAAAAATATTGCGTTAGAATAATAATAATTATAATTATAATAATAATAACCTATATAATAATAATAAATAATAATAATAATAATAATAATAATAATAAATAATAATAATAATAATAATAATAATAATAATAATAATAATAATAATAATAATAATAATAATAATAACATAACGAATAGACGTCACAAACAATTTAAATAATATTAACTATAAATGAAACACGAATAATAACACTAACAATTTTTTTGGTTTTTTAAAAAAATTGAAAAGCACCAACTAAAATATAAGCTTAACTTAAAACTAACAATAATAAATCAAACAAAACAATTGAACAATTTTTTTGGTTTTTTTAGTTTTTTTTATAACAACATAAACATTAACAATTTTTTTGGTTTTTTTTAGTTTTTTTATAACAACATAAACATTAACAATTTTTTTGGTTTTTTTAGTTTTTTTTAACAACATAAAGAACAAAGCAAAACATAAAACAAAATTCTGAAATATTAGAAATCAATCTATTTGCTATTTTGAATTTCTTTTAAAGTTTTCGGAACAACAGCCTTCAGTAATTGTATTTGCCTGAGTTGCCAGTTTCTGTTTTTCATATCAATGACATCCTTTAATTTAAATCTAGTTTTGTTATCCAAATCTTTTGATACTGACAAGTCAGTAATTGTTAAAAACAACTCGTCAATACCCTTCGCATTTTCACAATGTAAATCTTTTCCAACAACGACAATCATTTTACAAGCTGCATCAATATGAATACTGTTTAATGGAGCTTTGAGATAAGTCTTAATAACATGTAAAATAATGTAGTCAGGAAATTGATGTGACAAATATAATTCACATATAAATCTTGCGTTACCGAAAAATTTATCTTTTACTTTATTTATTTGTTCCTCAATACTTTCTTCATACATTATTTTCATTCTTTCATTTGTTTCTTTACTTATTTTTTCATTCCAGAATTCTTTCACTTCTTCAATTAGTTTGTCAAGACCCTTTTTAAACATTTGCTGACATTTATTTAATAAAACTGATCGAAAACTTTGTTTATCTACACAAAGTTCATTGAATTTACAAGTAAGCTTTGAATAAAGTTTACTATAAGATTCTTCTTGAATAGCTTTATTAAAAACTTGTTCAACAAAACAATTTAATTTTCTTTACTATTAATATGAAGTCTTTTAATTTCTGAAATACAATTCTCAAAATTTTCAGGTGTCATTTTATTAAGGATGCTTTTTATACTTCTCTCAAAATCCAATAAATCAGCATTCAAATCATTGATTTTCGATTTTCTTAATTTTGGTGGCAAATAACCATTTTCATGATGAACTAATTTTGTTATTCTGCTACCAAATTTCCAACTCAAATCATTACTTTTCTTTTCAGAACTATTAATGAATTTTTCACAAACACCATCTTTATTTAGAAGCCGTTTTAAATCAATTTCATTAATTTCAATGCACTCAAATGATTTTGCCAATTTCAACACATAATCATTAGACATTGGTTTAGTATTAATGAATTTTAACATTTCATCTCTACTAAAAACAATTCTTTCTTTATTCACTTTCAATTCAACTGGTTTAGCTTTAACAACTACTGAACAACTCGTTTTCATTCCTAATTTAAAACTCGATTTCGCTCTAGATTGATTTCTATTATTATATTGTTGGTAATTATTTCTTGAAAATCTGTAATTCATATTAGACATTTGAAATTTATTAAAAAAGTGATTTCCCTTTAATTAATAATTTCAAAAGAATTGTTTTTCGAAAATTATCAATTTATCAAGAATTTTATTGGCTAGCAAAATAGATTAAATAAAATTAATTTAATTAAAGTAAGAGGAATAAATGCAGCTTTAACATGAAACACATATTCGGCCCAAACAACATTGAAATATTTGTTTTAATATTTTCAAAAAATCATTTTTTTGTAACTTTATAAAAGAAGTGGTTAAGAAATTAAAAATTAATTTAAATCTAATAAAAATGGATAATAATGAAAAGGAAATATAAATAAAAATTCGAATATTAATTGAAAATGCATCCAGATTAAGTGAATATAAAATTAATGAGATGTGTGAGTTATTATAGAAATTAAAAATTATTAATAAATCTTACAAAATCTATGAGACTTAAGAAATTAAATTTTGAAACTTTAAATACAAAAATGTGAAAAGATATGTATATGGACAAAATTTGTGTTGAGAAGGAAAATGTAAAAATAGATGAACATTTAAAACTATCAATAAACATGGTATAAATAATTTATTTCAGTATAGGCCGTAAAAACATCAATTATTAAAATAAGCTATAAGAAATAACTAGAGTGATACTAATAATCACATTATAAACATAAAATTTTCGATTATTTGTCGAAATAAAATTACTTGTGTAATTACTTGAAGTATAATAGTAATATTACTAAGAATACCAATATAATAATAATAATAATAATAATAATAATAATAATAATAATAATAATAATAATAATATAATTGACATTGAAAATAATAATATAAGATATAATAATAAATAGAATAATAATGATAATAATAATAATAATAATAATAATAATAATAAATAATATAATAATAATAATAATAATAATAATAATAATAATAATAATAATAATAATAATAAATAATAATAATAATAATAATAATAATAATAATAATAATAATAATAATAATAATAATAATAATAATAACATAACGAATAGACGTCACAAACAATTTAAATAATATTAACTATAAATGAAACACGAATAATAACACTAACAATTTTTTTGGTTTTTTAAAAAATATTGAAAAGCACCAACTAAAATATAAGCTTAACTTAAAACTAACAATAATAAATCAAACAAAACAATTGAACAATTTTTTTGGTTTTTTTAGTTTTTTTTTTAACAACATAAACATTAACAATTTTTTTGGTTTTTTTTAGTTTTTTTATAAACATAAACATTAACAATTTTTTTTTTTTTTTAGTTTTTTTAACAACATAAAGAACAAAGCAAAGCATAAAACAAAATTCTGAAATATTAGAAATCAATCTATTTGCTATTTTGAATTTCTTTTTAAAGTTTTCGGAACAACAGCCTTCAGTAATTGTATTTGCCTGAGTTGCCAGTTTCTGTTTTTCATATCAATGACATCCTTTAATTTAAATCTTTTTGTTATCCAAATCTTTTGATACTGACAAGTCAGTAATTGTTAAAAACAACTCGTCAATACCCTTCGCATTTTCACAATGTAAATCTTTTCCAACAACGACAATCATTTTACAAGCTGCATCAATATGAATACTGTTTAATGGAGCTTTGAGATAAGTCTTAATAACATGTAAAATAATGTAGTCAGGAAATTGATGTGACAAATATAATTCACATATAAATCTTGCGTTACCGAAAAATTTATCTTTTACTTTATTTATTTGTTCCTCAATACTTTCTTCATACATTATTTTCATTCTTTCATTTGTTTCTTTACTTATTTTTTCATTCCAGAATTCTTTCACTTCTTCAATTAGTTTGTCAAGACCCTTTTTAAACATTTGCTGACATTTATTTAATAAAACTGATCGAAAACTTTGTTTATCTACACAAAGTTCATTGAATTTACAAGTAAGCTTTGAAAAAGTTTACTATAAGATTCTTCTTGAATAGCTTTATTAAAAACTTGTTCAACAAAACAATTTAATTTTTCTTTACTATTAATATGAAGTCTTTTAATTTCTGAAATACAATTCTCAAAATTTTCAGGTGTCATTTTATTAAGGATGCTTTTTATACTTCTCTCAAAATCCAATAAATCAGCATTCAAATCATTGATTTTCGATTTTCTTAATTTTGGTGGCAAATAACCATTTTCATGATGAACTAATTTTTATTCTGCTACCAAATTTCCAACTCAAATCATTACTTTTCTTTTCAGAACTATTAATGAATTTTTCACAAACACCATCTTTATTTAGAAGCCGTTTTAAATCAATTTCATTAATTTCAATGCACTCAAATGATTTGCCAATTTCAACACATAATCATTAGACATTGGTTTTTAGTATTAATGAATTTTAACATTTCATCTCTACTAAAAACAATTCTTTCTTTATTCACTTTCAATTCAACTGGTTTAGCTTTAACAACTACTGAACAACTCGTTTTCATTCCTAATTTAAAACTCGATTTCGCTCTAGATTGATTTCTATTATTATATTGTTGGTAATTATTTCTTGAAAATCTGTAATTCATATTAGACATTTGAAATTTATTAAAAAAAGTGATTTCCCTTTAATTAATAATTTCAAAAGAATTGTTTTTCGAAAATTATCAATTTATCAAGAATTTTATTGGCTAGCAAAATAGATTAAATAAAATTAATTTAATTAAAGTAAGAGGAATAAATGCAGCTTTAACATGAAACACATATTCGGCCCAAACAACATTGAAATATTTGTTTTAATATTTTCAAAAAATCATTTTTTTGTAACTTTATAAAAGAAGTGGTTAAGAAATTAAAAATTAATTTAAATCTAATAAAAAATGGATAATAATGAGAAGGAAATATAAATAAAAATTCGAATATTAATTGAAAATGCATCCAGATTAAGTGAATATAAAATTAATGAGATGTGTGAGTTATTATAGAAATTAAAAATTATTAATAAATCTTACAAAATCTATGAGACTTAAGAAATTAAATTTTGAAACTTTAAATACAAAAATGTGAAAAGATATGTATATGGACAAAATTTGTTGAGAAGGAAAATGTAAAAATAGATGAACATTTAAAACTATCAATAAACATGGTATAAATAATTTATTTCAGTATAGGCCGTAAAAACATCAATTATTAAAATAAGCTATAAGAAATAACTAGAGTGATACTAATAATCACATTATAAACATAAACTTTTCGATTATTTGTCGAAATAAAATTACTTGTGTAATTACTTGAAGTATAATAGTAATATTACTAAGAATACCAATATAATAATAATAATAATAATAATAATAATAATATAATAATAATAATAATAATAATATTAATATAATAATAATAATAAAATAATAATAATATAATAATAATAAATAATAATAATAATAATAATAATAATAATAATAATAATAATAATAATAATAAATAATAATAATAATAATAATAAATAATAATAATAATAATAATATAATAATAATAATAATAATAATAATAATAATAACGAATAGACGTCACAAACAATTTAAATAATATTAACTATCAATGAAACACGAATAATAACACTAACAATTTTTTTGGTTTTTTAAAAAATATTGAAAAGCACCAACTAAAATATAAGCTTAACTTAAAACTAACAATAATAAATCAAACAAAACAATTGAACAATTTTTTTGGTTTTTTTAGTTTTTTTTATAACAACATAAACATTAACAATTTTTTTGGTTTTTTTTAGTTTTTTATAACAACATAAACATTAACAATTTTTTTGGTTTTTTTAGTTTTTTTTAACAACATAAAGAACAAAGCAAAGCATAAAACAAAATTTTGAAATATTAGAAATCAATCTATTTGCTATTTTGAATTTCTTTTAAAGTTTTCGGAACAACAGCCTTCAGTAATTGTATTTGCCTGAGTTGCCAGTTTCTGTTTTTCATATCAATGACATCCTTTAATTTAAATCTAGTTTTGTTATCCAAATCTTTTGATACTGACAAGTCAGTAATTGTTAAAAACAACTCGTCAATACCCTTCGCATTTTCACAATGTAAATCTTTTCCAACAACGACAATCATTTTACAAGCTGCATCAATATGAATACTGTTTAATGGAGCTTTGAGATAAGTCTTAATACATGTAAAATAATGTAGTCAGGAAATTGATGTGACAAATATAATTCACATATAAATCTTCCGTTACCGAAAAATTTATCTTTTACTTTATTTATTTGTTCCTCAATACTTTCTTCATACATTATTTTCATTCTTTCATTTGTTTCTTTACTTTTTTTTCATTCCAGAATTCTTTCACTTCTTCAATTAGTTTGTCAAGACCCTTTTTAAACATTTGCTGACATTTATTTAATAAAACTGATCGAAAACTTTGTTTATCTACACAAAGTTCATTGAATTTACAAGTAAGCTTTGAATAAGTTTACTATAAGATTCTTCTTGAATAGCTTTATTAAAAACTTGTTCAACAAAACAATTTAATTTTTCTTTACTATTAATATGAAGTCTTTTAATTTCTGAAATACAATTCTCAAAATTTTCAGGTGTCATTTTATTAAGGATGCTTTTTATACTTCTCTCAAAATCCAATAAATCAGCATTCAAATCATTGATTTTCGATTTTCTTAATTTTGGTGGCAAATAACCATTTTCATGATGAACTAATTTTGTTATTCTGCTACCAAATTTCCAACTCAAATCATTACTTTTCTTTTCAGAACTATTAATGAATTTTTCACAAACACCATCTTTATTTAGAAGCCGTTTTAAATCAATTTCATTAATTTCAATGCACTCAAATGATTTTGCCAATTTCAACACATAATCATTAGACATTGGTTTAGTATTAATGAATTTTAACATTTCATCTCTACTAAAAACAATTCTTTCTTTATTCACTTTCAATTCAACTGGTTTAGCTTTAACAACTACTGAACAACTCGTTTTCATTTCTAGTTTAAAACTCGATTTCGCTCTAGATTGATTTCTATTATTATATTGTTGGTAATTATTTCTTGAAAATCTGTAATTCATATTAGACATTTGAAATTTATTAAAAAAAGTGATTTCCCTTTAATTAATAATTTCAAAAGAATTGTTTTTCGAAAATTATCAATTTATCAAGAATTTTATTGGCTAGCAAAATAGATTAAATAAAATTAATTTAATTAAAGTAAGAGGAATAAATGCAGCTTTAACATGAAACACATATTCGGCCCAAACAACATTGAAATATTTGTTTTAATATTTTCAAAAAATCATTTTTTTGTAACTTTATAAAAGAAGTGGTTAAGAAATTAAAAATTAATTTAAATCTAATAAAATATGGATAATAATGAGAAGGAAATATAAATAAAAATTCGAATATTAATTGAAAATGCATCCAGATTAAGTGAATATAAAATTAATGAGATGTGTGAGTTATTATAGAAATTAAAAATTATTAATAAATCTTACAAAATCTATGAGACTTAAGAAATTAAATTTTGAAACTTTAAATACAAAAATGTGAAAAGATATGTATATGGACAAAATTTGTGTTGAGAAGGAAAATGTAAAAATAGATGAACATTTAAAACTATCAATAAACATGGTATAAATAATTTATTTCAGTATAGGCCGTAAAAACATCAATTATTAAAATAAGCTATAAGAAATAACTAGAGTGATACTAATAATCACATTATAAACATAAACTTTTCGATTATTTGTCGAAATAAATTACTTGTGTAATTACTTGAAGTATAATAGTAATATTACTAAGAATACCAATATAATAATAATAATAATAATAATAATAATAATATAATAATAATAATAATATTATATTAATAATAATAATAATAAAATAATAATAATAATAATAAATAAATAATAAATAATAATAATAATAATAATATAATAAATAATAATAATAATAATAATAATAATAATAATAATAATAATAATAAATAATAATAAATAATAATAATAATAATAATAATAACGAATAGACGTCACAAACAATTTAAATAATATTAACTATCAATGAAACACGAATAATAACACTAACAATTTTTTTGGTTTTTTAAAAAATATTGAAAAGCACCAACTAAAATATAAGCTTAACTTAAAACTAACAATAATAAATCAAACAAAACAATTGAACAATTTTTTTGGTTTTTTTAGTTTTTTTTATAACAACATAAACATTAACAATTTTTTTGGTTTTTTTTAGTTTTTTTTATAACAACATAAACATTAACAATTTTTTTGGTTTTTTTAGTTTTTTTTTAACAACATAAAGAACAAAGCAAAGCATAAAACAAAATTTTGAAATATTAGAAATCAATCTATTTGCTATTTTGAATTTCTTTTAAAGTTTTCGGAACAACAGCCTTCAGTAATTGTATTTGCCTGAGTTGCCAGTTTCTGTTTTTCATATCAATGACATCCTTTAATTTAAATCTAGTTTTGTTATCCAAATCTTTTGATACTGACAAGTCAGTAATTGTTAAAAACAACTCGTCAATACCCTTTCGCATTTTCACAATGTAAATCTTTTCCAACAACGACAATCATTTTACAAGCTGCATCAATATGAATACTGTTTAATGGAGCTTTGAGATAAGTCTTAATAACATGTAAAATAATGTAGTCAGGAAATTGATGTGACAAATATAATTCACATATAAATCTTCCGTTACCGAAAATTTATCTTTTACTTTATTTATTTGTTCCTCAATACTTTCTTCATACATTATTTTCATTCTTTCATTTGTTTCTTTACTTATTTTTTCATTCCAGAATTCTTTCACTTCTTCAATTAGTTTGTCAAGACCCTTTTTAAACATTTGCTGACATTTATTTAATAAAACTGATCGAAAACTTTGTTTATCTACACAAAGTTCATTGAATTTACAAGTAAGCTTTGAATAAAGTTTACTATAAGATTCTTCTTGAATAGCTTTATTAAAAACTTGTTCAACAAAACAATTTTAATTTTTCTTTACTATTAATATGAAGTCTTTTAATTTCTGAAATACAATTCTCAAAATTTTCAGGTGTCATTTTATTAAGGATGCTTTTTATACTTCTCTCAAAATCCAATAAATCAGCATTCAAATCATTGATTTTCGATTTTCTTAATTTTGGTGGCAAATAACCATTTTCATGATGAACTAATTTTGTTATTCTGCTACCAAATTTCCAACTCAAATCATTACTTTTCTTTTCAGAACTATTAATGAATTTTTCACAAACACCATCTTTATTTAGAAGCCGTTTTAAATCAATTTCATTAATTTCAATGCACTCAAATGATTTTGCCAATTTCAACACATAATCATTAGACATTGGTTTAGTATTAATGAATTTTAACATTTCATCTCTACTAAAAACAATTCTTTCTTTATTCACTTTCAATTCAACTGGTTTAGCTTTAACAACTACTGAACAACTCGTTTTCATTTCTAGTTTTAAAACTCGATTTCGCTCTAGATTGATTTCTATTATTATATTGTTGGTAATTATTTCTTGAAAATCTGTAATTCATATTAGACATTTGAAATTTATTAAAAAAGTGATTTCCCTTTAATTAATAATTTCAAAAGAATTGTTTTTCGAAAATTATCAATTTATCAAGAATTTTATTGGCTAGCAAAATAGATTAAATAAAATTAATTTAATTAAAGTAAGAGGAATAAATGCAGCTTTAACATGAAACACATATTCGGCCCAAACAACATTGAAATATTTGTTTTAATATTTTCAAAAAATTTTTTTGTAACTTTATAAAAGAAGTGGTTAAGAAATTAAAAATTAATTTAAATCTAATAAAATATGGATAATAATGAGAAGGAAATATAAATAAAAATTCGAATATTAATTGAAAATGCATCCAGATTAAGTGAATATAAAATTAATGAGATGTGTGAGTTATTATAGAAATTAAAAATTATTAATAAATCTTACAAAATCTATGAGACTTAAGAAATTAAATTTTGAAACTTTAAATACAAAAATGTGAAAAGATATGTATATGGACAAAATTTGTGTTGAGAAGGAAAATGTAAAAATAGATGAACATTTAAAACTATCAATAAACATGGTATAAATAATTTATTTCAGTATAGGCCGTAAAAACATCAATTATTAAAATAAGCTATAAGAAATAACTAGAGTGATACTAATAATCACATTATAAACATAAACTTTTCGATTATTTGTCGAAATAAAATTACTTGTGTAATTACTTGAAGTATAATAGTAATATTACTAAGAATACCAATATAATAATAATAATAATAATAATAATAATAATAATAATAATATAATATAATAATATTATATAATATTAATAATAATAATAATAATAATAATAATAATAATAATAAATAATAATAATAATAATAATAATATAATAATAATAATAATAATAATAATAATAATAATAATAATAATAAATAATAATAATAATAACATAACATAACGAATAGACGTCACAAACAATTTAAATAATATTAACTATCAATGAAACACGAATAATAACACTAACAATTTTTTTGGTTTTTTAAAAAATATTGAAAAGCACCAACTAAAATAAAGCTTAACTTAAAACTAACAATAATAAATCAAACAAAACAATTGAACAATTTTTTTGGTTTTTTTAGTTTTTTTATAACAACATAAACATTAACAATTTTTTTGGTTTTTTTTAGTTTTTTTATAACAACATAAACATTAACAATTTTTTTGGTTTTTTTAGTTTTTTTTAACAACATAAAGAACAAAGCAAAGCATAAAACAAAATTTTGAAATATTAGAAATCAATCTATTTGCTATTTTGAATTTCTTTTAAAGTTTTCGGAACAACAGCCTTCAGTAATTGTATTTGCCTGAGTTGCCAGTTTCTGTTTTTCATATCAATGACATCCTTTAATTTAAATCTAGTTTTGTTATCCAAATCTTTTGATACTGACAAGTCAGTAATTGTTAAAAACAACTCGTCAATACCCTTCGCATTTTCACAATGTAAATCTTTTCCAACAACGACAATCATTTTACAAGCTGCATCAATATGAATACTGTTTAATGGAGCTTTGAGATAAGTCTTAATAACATGTAAAATAATGTAGTCAGGAAATTGATGTGACAAATATAATTCACATATAAATCTTCCGTTACCGAAAAATTTATCTTTTACTTTATTTATTTTTCCTCAATACTTTCTTCATACATTTTTTCATTCTTTCATTTGTTTCTTTACTTATTTTTTCATTCCAGAATTCTTTCACTTCTTCAATTAGTTTGTCAAGACCCTTTTTAAACATTTGCTGACATTTATTTAATAAAACTGATCGAAAACTTTGTTTATCTACACAAAGTTCATTGAATTTACAAGTAAGCTTTGAATAAAGTTTACTATAAGATTCTTCTTGAATAGCTTTATTAAAAACTTGTTCAACAAAACAATTTAATTTTTCTTTACTATAATATGAAGTCTTTTAATTTCTGAAATACAATTCTCAAAATTTTCAGGTGTCATTTTATTAAGGATGCTTTTTATACTTCTCTCAAAATCCAATAAATCAGCATTCAAATCATTGATTTTCGATTTTCTTAATTTTGGTGGCAAATAACCATTTTCATGATGAACTAATTTTGTTATTCTGCTACCAAATTTCCAACTCAAATCATTACTTTTCTTTTCAGAACTATTAATGAATTTTTCACAAACACCATCTTTATTTAGAAGCCGTTTTAAATCAATTTCATTAATTTCAATGCACTCAAATGATTTTGCCAATTTCAACACATAATCATTAGACATTGGTTTAGTATTAATGAATTTTAACATTTCATCTCTACTAAAAACAATTCTTTCTTTATTCACTTTCAATTCAACTGGTTTAGCTTTAACAACTACTGAACAACTCGTTTTCATTTCTAGTTTAAAACTCGATTTCGCTCTAGATTGATTTCTATTATTATATTGTTGGTAATTATTTCTTGAAAATCTGTAATTCATATTAGACATTTGAAATTTATTAAAAAAGTGATTTCCCTTTAATTAATAATTTCAAAAGAATTGTTTTTCGAAAATTATCAATTTATCAAGAATTTTATTGGCTAGCAAAATAGATTAAATAAAATTAATTTAATTAAAGTAAGAGGAATAAATGCAGCTTTAACATGAAACACATATTCGGCCCAAACAACATTGAAATATTTGTTTTAATATTTTCAAAAAATCATTTTTTTGTAACTTTATAAAAGAAGTGGTTAAGAAATTAAAAATTAATTTAAATCTAATAAAATATGGATAATAATGAGAAGGAAATATAAATAAAAATTCGAATATTAATTGAAAATGCATCCAGATTAAGTGAATATAAAATTAATGAGATGTGTGAGTTATTATAGAAATTAAAAATTATTAATAAATCTTACAAAATCTATGAGACTTAAGAATTAAATTTTGAAACTTTAAATACAAAAATGTGAAAAGATATGTATATGGACAAAATTTGTGTTGAGAAGGAAAATGTAAAAATAGATGAACATTTAAAACTATCAATAAACATGGTATAAATAATTTATTTCAGTATAGGCCGTAAAAACATCAATTATTAAAATAAGCTATAAGAAATAACTAGAGTGATACTAATAATCACATTATAAACATAAACTTTTCGATTATTTGTCGAAATAAAATTACTTGTGTAATTACTTGAAGTATAATAGTAATATTACTAAGAATAATAAATAATAATAATAATAATAATAATAATAATATAATAATAATAATAATAATATAATTAATATTAATAATAATAATAATAATAATAAAAATAATAATAAATAAATAATATAATAAATAATAATAATAATAATAATAATAATAATAATAAATAATAATAATAATAATAATAATAATAAATAATAATAATAATAATAATAATAATAATAATAATAATAATATAATAATATAATAATAACATAACGAATAGACGTCACAAACAATTTAAATAATATTAACTATCAATGAAACACGAATAATAACACTAACAATTTTTTTGGTTTTTTAAAAATATTGAAAAGCACCAACTAAAATATAAGCTTAACTTAAAACTAACAATAATAAATCAAACAAAACAATTGAACAATTTTTTTGGTTTTTTTAGTTTTTTTTATAACAACATAAACATTAACAATTTTTTTGGTTTTTTTAGTTTTTTTATAACAACATAAACATTAACAATTTTTTTGGTTTTTTTAGTTTTTTTTTAACAACATAAAGAACAAAGCAAAGCATAAAACAAAATTTTGAAATATTAGAAATCAATCTATTTGCTATTTTGAATTTCTTTTAAAGTTTTCGGAACAACAGCCTTCAGTAATTGTATTTGCCTGAGTTGCCAGTTTCTGTTTTTCATATCAATGACATCCTTTAATTTAAATCTAGTTTTGTTATCCAAATCTTTTGATACTGACAAGTCAGTAATTGTTAAAAACAACTCGTCAATACCCTTCGCATTTTCACAATGTAAATCTTTTCCAACAACGACAATCATTTTACAAGCTGCATCAATATGAATACTGTTTAATGGAGCTTTGAGATAAGTCTTAATAACATGTAAAATAATGTAGTCAGGAAATTGATGTGACAAATATAATTCACATATAAATCTTCCGTTACCGAAAAATTTATCTTTTACTTTATTTATTTGTTCCTCAATACTTTCTTCATACATTATTTTCATTCTTTCATTTGTTTCTTTACTTATTTTTTCATTCCAGAATTCTTTCACTTCTTCAATTAGTTTGTCAAGACCCTTTTTAAACATTTGCTGACATTTATTTAATAAAACTGATCGAAAACTTTGTTTATCTACACAAAGTTCATTGAATTTACAAGTAAGCTTTGAATAAAGTTTACTATAAGATTCTTCTTGAATAGCTTTATTAAAAACTTGTTCAACAAAACAATTTAATTTTTCTTTACTATTAATATGAAGTCTTTTAATTTCTGAAATACAATTCTCAAAATTTTCAGGTGTCATTTTATTAAGG
>JACMZG010000350.1:8940-19849 GCA_018340805.1 Microvelia longipes | reverse complement strand
TTTTCTTTATATTCTCCGTTAATTAGCTCTGTCTTGACCTTTTTTCTTAAATATTTGACGAAGGAAAAATTGTTTTTTTTCAATTGTTTTATGAGAAGAGGATTGATCTGTTATAGAAATACAGATTTGTTAATGCTTTTTTAATAATATAATAATAAATACTTTATTTACATTAAGTTTTACAAACCATAAAACATAGTACATTGTCAATTCTCTTAATATTAATACTTAAAATAGGATTAATATTATAAGTCCTTTATTATTATTAAGTTTTTGCATATTATTTATAAATTCTTGTTGAGAATTAAAAGGATTATTAACTAGAAATTCTTTTATACGCTTTTTAATATTTTTCAGGCAAGTCCTGAATTTTCTTTTCAAAGTATTAAGATTTACACCAAGAATGCTATGACCAACCTCTGGCTTGGCTAATCTGTGGGGCGGGATAACCAGCGCGTCTTTGTTTTAGTGTTATAGTTATGGGTCTTGTTGTTTTGTCAAAGAGGTCAGTATGAGTCTTACATAGAGGAGGCTGTTATAGATAAATAAGTTAACTACAGTCATAATTTAGTGTTCTTAAGTGCTGTAAACAAGTCTCGTCATGTGGCGTCCTAAATAATTCTTATTCTTTTTTTGGATAAGTAGCAGCTGATTAGTGTTAGTAGCTCCACATTATTATTCCGTAGCTTAGTCTACTCTGTACGATCGATTTGTACTCAGTAACCTTCGTATCTTCCGGCACTCGGTTTTTTAGTTTTCTTAATAATAATACATACGTCGATAATTTAGATGTTAGTCTAAATTTAATTTAATAATAAGATGTCTCATTTGTTAGTAATAATACAACTTATCCTTTCGCATGCTTACCTGTCTGTTACCATTATAATCCTGCCAGCAGGACAATCTAGACTCTATCCTTTAAGGGATTACTAGGATGTTATAAAATTCCTTTTGAAGTCTTTTATGTGGTTCTACGGTCTTAGACGAGGACACGAAGCGAGGCTAACCGGAATTAAGGATCATTAAGATTGCTCCTTAATTCTAATTGAATCTGGCTTTAGTCAATATTTAAGACCATTCATCGTGGCGATATTCAGACTTATAATGTATGGTCTTTTTTTAAATTGGAAAAGCTTAGTCTTACAATAAGGAACGTTTGTTTCCAGTTAAAGCTGGGTTTTATTTAGTTTTTTCAGGATATGAGCTCCCCATGTGTGACTACGATTATCCCCTAAATTTAGTTTCCTCATATCTGTCTAGTAAATAGTCTTATCATTACTCTCTAATAAATACTGTTATCATCAATTTGATGTAAGTATATACTGTTTTCAGTAAGTGTTCTCTTCATATCTCTTTAAAAAATACTTTAATCGTTACTCTTTAGTAACTAAGTTGCCATGGCTCTCTAATAAGTATTGATTGTCAAGAATTCATTAAACACACTAGTTGAGTACTAGCCTTATTTTCATCGGCACTGATGATGATCGTCAACGGTTAAAAGCAAGTTCTGTTTTAAATGTAATAAGTAAACAGAAAAAAACAGTATTTTATTCTTTACACTGCACTCTACGGCTCAAATCATCATATATAGTTTCACTCTTCAAAAATCTTAGACAACCGTTTGAAACCAACTGTTTCTTTAATCGTCTTAGTTTAAAAGATTTATTGCAAACAAATATTTGTGTGGGAATGAACAGAAATGGACCATCCTAAAAAATCCGTGGTGGGTTCTTCTCTTCATGTGTTTTTGATGTTGGTTCACATGCAAGTATTTAGAACAATCACCTGACAGGAATGAGATAAGGATTTTGATTTTCAATATCAACAGGTTGTTTGCATAGATTAGTATCAGGTTTTGCTGGTTCTTAGCTACCGTCGTACCTCTACCTGTACTACTATGCAGGTAGCTCGTCACGTCTCGTATCATTTAATCTTCAAGTCTCTTTTTCTAAAAGAGGCTCTAAAAATCTTTTATAGACTAAAAATGACAATTTGTTTCGGTTTAAGTAAATATAAGAATTCTTATAGACATTTCTTTTTAATACAAATTATAATCATTTTAATCTTTCTTTTAGACTTGTGAAGCGAAAAGGGGAAATAAATTAATAAATGAATTAAAATACATTCTGTTGTGTCTTTACTTAACTAACAGTAGAAATAAAATCAATGTGAACTAATAATTTACATTTTATAATTTAGTAACAATTTTAAGTATTTTTATAGTAGTGACCGATCGTTGCTATGGAGATATAGATGAAGGATATAACATCTCTCCCAGAGACTATAGATACTTAAACAGTAAGACTGTCGACTAAATGGTGGGAAAATTTGGATTCCGGTCGACACTAGCGCGGCGGGGGACCTACCTTTCAATTGAGTGGGCGTGGCTTAATTTCCCGGTTTTTGCCCACAGTCAGTTTGAAATTTAATTTTTATACTTTGTATAGTCATACTTCTAACTGTCCGTACCGCTTCGCACGGCTTTCGTCGTCTTTAAGCTTACACAGAACACTTCTGATTACTTGTAAGTTTTTCATTCAAGTAATTTATTAATTTAATTGATTCAATCAGGTAATAATGAAATAGTGGCAAAAGTTTACACATGCTAGAAGATAGATTTTTGGCATTTAATGCAGCCTGTATTTAATTACATCTGCAAGATGCACACATGTGATTAATGTAATTACCTAATAAATCGACTAAATCAATAAATTAATTAATGAAATTTACACTTATCAGCCATCAGTAGCGTTCTCTGGAAGTTTTAAAAAGGTTTCTATTTACTTTTAGTTTCTGAATTTTTGAAATACAGAATATGCAACGGCGAACCGTTTTTGTGAAAAATACATACAGAAAACTATCATTTTATAATAATAATAAACGTAGCTATCATAACAAAGAATTGCCATGGTATTCATAAATTAAAATATAATCAGTCATTTTTGGAAAGCTATTGGAGTTAGTTTATGAGTTGTCCGCACCGGTCCGCCGGAGCGCTATTTTTAGTAGCTTGCGATAATCGAATCCAAACTTTTCCTCATTTAAGTTCCCCCCCCTGATCTCTCCCCTCTAAAATTTGTTTCTCCTTACTTGTCGAAAGCTCATCTTAGAATTTAGATGCCAAAACAGGTAGTACGAGTACGTCTCCTCTTCTGGACTTCTCTTCTACTGAAATATTATACTGTATTTGTTTCTGCCTTCTTTGTATTCATTCTATGGTACAGATTCTCTGTTCGTCTTGAACTGTGTTCAAGCTCATGCATCATGACGTTCACGCTTTTCTGTTGAAGACAAAGAATATTATTGTTTACTCACTCAGTTCATCAATAGTGTACAAGCTCATGTTTTCTTCCATGATGTCCAGGCTTTTTCTATTGATGTATCTTGCTGAGTTGATTTGAACAGAAGTTTTCTGGTTCTTTTCTTGGTTCAAAGTGTTCTGTACCTGTTTGCTTTTATCCTCGTCGCCATTCTGTTGTGTCTTTACTTAACTAGTAAAGTAAACTATCGATGTTAACTAGTAATTAATTTATAATTAGTAACAATTTGGAAAAACTGATATTTTGGCATTTTTGCATATGTCTACATTGTTAATTACATGTACATAAAATAATTAAAATTTCTAAAGCAAGAGAAAAGTGGGTTTTAGAGAAAATGTGTAAGAATAATATAAGTTTAATTTGCCTTCTAGAGTCTAAAAATCGTATTATTAAATTACTTTCGAAAATAATTATTTTGTTTAAAAAACACATTATTTTCTCTTTTGTACGACAAAAATTATAAGTTTTTGCAACTTCGAGCAACAATAGCTTACATTTTTGACTTTTGAATATATAAAATTATATTTTGATATATTTTTGATACAAAATTAATATTTTGCAAAAAATCATTTTTCATGCAAATTTTTGGGCAGTAGTTCTAAAATATTTTACATAGTTAGTACTCTGTCCTTTAGGAAATTTTCTCAGTTTCTAATGAGACCAATTTCGCTTTTTAATTATTTGAAGAATAATTATAATTGGAATTACAGAACCAAGAAATCGGGTACAGCGTACCCCGTTACTTTTTCACACAACCTCGGAACCTTTTTATATCATTTAAGGCGTCGCAACTAAAAATATACTTGTTCATCAATAACTTACAAACAAAATGTTTAATAGCTGTGGAATTTCCAATGCTAATTTATTACGAGTTTGCTATCTAAAGATATGACGATGGTCAAAATGCAGTTAAGAAATTAAAAGTTATAGGCAGCCTAAGTTTTAAAATTCAATATTTTCAAAATGGCAACCAATGTCATAATAAATCTATGTGGAACTATTCATCACATATATGAGTCAAATTTCAAGTCGATTCATAAAATTTTCGATTTTTAACAAATCTTCAAAGAAAATTAAGCTTATTGGGTCATAGAGGGAGGGCAGTAGATATTTTGAAAGGTGTTTCCTCCCTGATCAAGAGTATATACAGGGTGTTTCATATAAAGTGTCCACCAAAGGAGGTGATAGTACTCCAAAGGGAACAAAAAATGTTATATAATATAAACCCTGATCTCTAACCGTTTTCCCGCAAGGTCAAATTTAATATATTAAGAAAATATTTGACCTCACATATAAAATTGTTAATAGCGTTTAAACTGTTCAAGCTAGAAAGGCGAAATTGGTCTCGTTAGAAAGCTAAGTAAATTCCCTATACGACGAACTATTAACTATGTCAAATATTTTGGGTACTGCCCAAAAATTTGCATGAAAAATATTTTTTTTTAAAAATTACATTTTATGGAATTTTTGTAGTAGGGCATTAGAGGAAGTAAGAGATGAGCAAAAGTCCAGCCAAGAACGGAAAAAACTTCTCTTATGATTGCCCTTTAAGAAAACCCAAGAGGAAGTCAATTGCCCTTTATACGCAAGAGAAGTCAATTTGGCTATTGATTGCCTCAAGGCAACAAGGCCCCGGGTGAGGACAATATCCCAGCTGAACTATGGAAGCATGGTGGAGGTGAGCTAAGGAGTAGAATAACGGAGTTAATACAGGAAATCTGGACAAAAGAGGAAATGCCAAAAGAATGGTCCCTAGCAGTTATTTGTCCACTGCATAAAAAAGGCGACAAGGCGGACTGTAACAACTACCGTGGTATCTCTTTACTCAGCACACTTTACAAAGTATTTTCTCGGATTATAAAGGCTAGAATTACACCCCTAGCGGAGCAGGTTGTTGGTGAATATCAGAGTGGCTTCAGGGCAGGCAGATCTACTCAAGATCAGATATTCTCACTGAGACAGGCTATGGAGAAATGCTACGAATTCAATATTGACCTACACCAGCTATTCATAGACTTTAAGCAAGCTTACGATTCTATCAAGAGAAGTCCTCTCTTTAAAGCAATGCGTCTCCTTGGAATTCCGAATAAGCTCATCAGACTGGTCAGAATGACCTTGAGTCGCACGAAGAGCAAGATAAAGATCGACGGAGAGCTCTCAGAGAATTTGAGAGTAAACAAGGCCTAAGACAAGGAGATGTCATTTCTACTACCCTCTTCAACTTGGCGTTAGAACAAGCCATGCGAATGGCCATTGTAAGGGCAGGAGGCACTATATACAACAGGATGGCACAGGTTTTAGCATTCGCGGATGATATAGATATTTTGGGTCGGAGGCAGAATGATTTAGAAGAAACATATGTAGAGCTGCGTGATGCTGCCAGTGAGATGGGACTTCGTGTAAATTCTTCTAAAACAAAGTATATGTTTTCGTCCAGGAGGGGCAATAACTGGGAAGGTCAAGTGCGCATTGGAGGAGATCAGCTTGAGAAGGTCAAGGAGTTTAAATACTTAGGTTCCTTGATAACGCAGGATAATGTAGTACAGGAAGACATCAATGCTAGAATTGCTGCTGGTAACAGAAGTTATTTTGCGCTTCAGCCAATCTTCAGATCAAAGAGTATTAGCAGAAATACAAGCTTATAGTATATAAGAGCGTTGTCAGACCATCCGTCACCTATGGGTCTGAAACTTGGACTCTGCTAAACAGCGATGAAGAGAAACTCAGAAGATGGGAACGTAAAATACTTAGGAAGATATTTGGTGCTACATTTGAGAATGATACCTGGAGACTGCGCACAAATCAAGAACTGATGGAGTTGTACGTCAACCAGATATTGTCTCCTTTATAAAGGCTGGAAGAATCAGATGGCTTGGCCATGTCGCGCGAATGCAGGAAGACAGAGTGCCAGGAGATTAATGGATGGAAGGCCTGGAGGTGAAGGATGAGAGGGAGGCCAAGAGTGAGATGGCTGGGGTGTTGAAAGCGACCTGAGGAGGATAGGCGTTCGCTCATGGAGGAGACGAGCGCAGGATAGAGACGAGTGGAGAGGCATTGTTTTGGCGGCCAGGGACCTACAAGGACTGTAGCGCCGACGAGTAAGTAAGTAAGTATCTAAAGATATGACGATGGTCAAAATGCAGTTAAGAAATTAAAAGTTATAGGCAGCCTAAGTTTTAAAATTCAATATTTTTCAAAATGGCAACCAATGTCATAATAAATCTATGTGGAACTATCCATCACATATATGAGTCAAATTTCAAGTCGATTCATAAAATTTTCGATTTTTAAATCTTCAAAGAAAAATTAAGCTTATTGGGTCATAGAGGGAGGGCAGTAGATATTTTGAAAGGTGTTTCCTCCCTGATCAAGAGTATATACAGGGTTTTCATATAAAGTGTCCACCAAAGGAGGTGATAGTACTCCAAAGGGAACAAAAAATGTTATATAAAACCTGATCTCTAACCGTTTTCCCGCAAGGTCAAATTTAATATATTAAGAAAATATTTGACCTCACATATAAAATTGTTAATAGCGTTTAAACTGTTCAAGCTAGAAAGGCGAAATTGGTCTCGTTAGAAGCTAAGTAAATTCCCTATACGACGAACTATTAACTATGTCAAATATTTTGGGTACTGCCCAAAAATTTGCATGAAAAATATTTTTTTTTAAAAATTACATTTTATGGAATTTTTGTAGTAGGCATTAGAGGAAGTAAGAGATGAAGCAAAGTCCAGCAAGAACGGAAAAAACTTCTCTTATGATTGCCCTTTAAGAAAACCCAAACTTCATCATACATTCAATAGTCAATATGTTAAGCCAGTCTTCCTAGAATTTGGAAAAACTGTTATTTTTTGGCTTATCTCTACAATGTTAATTATATGGTACATAAAATAATTAAAAATCTCTAAAACAGGAGAAAAGAGTGGTTTTTAGAGAAAAATGTGTTATAATAAAATATGTTTATTTTACCTTACCTCCTAGAGTCCAAAAATTGTATTATTGTAAGTTTACTTTCGAAAAAAAAATATTTTGTTAAAATAACGCATTGTTTTCACTTTTATATGACAAAAATTATCAGTTTTTGCAATTTCTAGCAACAATAGCTTACATTTTTGACTATTGAATGTATAAAAATATTTAGACTTATTTACAGGGCAATCATAAGAGTAGTTTTTTTCCGTTCTTGGCTAAACTTTTGCTTATCTCTTACTTCCTTTAATGCTCTACCATAAAAATTTCATAAAATTCGATTTTTGCAAAAAATAATTTTTCAAGGCTTGAAAATTCTGAGAAATTTCTGACTTGGCATGAACGATAGATATCGAAATTAAAAATAGAATAAATAAATAGGTAATACCTAGTTTTTAAAAAACCTTCAATGTTATTTGAGGAAGAAATTCATGATTAAATAATTTTACCTCTGCGTTCTTGCCTAGTCAGAAATTTCTTTACTGTTAAATTTTGTAAGGCTTTTGAGCGCATATGTTGCGGGTATTAAATAATCATCTATATCTCTTAAGATTTATGAAAACAGCGTATGAATAGACTTGGCGTAAACTATGATATCAATCTTTTTACGCAAGACTTGGCTGGATATTTTCACAGTGTGTTTTTGTTGGGATTAGTTTTTCTATAACTCGACAAAACTCTATTGCATTACATATTTACACTTATACATAACTTATTTTGACAAAAATATAATTTCATTATAACTATAATGATTATAATAGTAGGATCATATAACTTATAATAGTAATTTCTTATAACTATAATGATTATGAAGATTTAGGTCTTCCGGTGGTGACCGCGTCAATGTAGATGAAGAATCCGACGTTACGCTTCCACTGTGGGAGGCATCTTCAGGGATGTAGGACATCATGGATAGAAACACAATGCTCTACAAAACTGAACTGACAAATCCCTAAATCCCATGACCAAACCCAGACCTAAATTAAATCTGACCTGACCTAAGTCTTCATGACAATAACCGCGGAAGCCTACGCAGTTTATTATAATGATTATAATAATAAGATCATAACTATAATGATTATAATAGTAAGATCATATAACTATAATGATTATAATAGTAACATATAACTATAATGATTATAATAGTAGACATATAACTATAATGATATAATAGTACTAAAATTAATGTATAGTAGGATATATAACTATATGATTATAATAGTAGGATCATATAACTATAATGATTTATATAATAGGATCATATATAATGATTATATTATTAGGATCAATACAAGGGCATACAATTGTCTCTAAAACGTATAAAAGGTCTGGATCCGTATCCCGCCTTGCGAACTGAATATAAAATGTACTGTTTTTGATTATATTTTAGAACGGAAAATATTTTTAATTTAGTGAACCCCCCTCCCTCTTTGTATGGCTAGTTCCTTTGTCTTTTTAAAGAAAGAATAATGTTTTTTTTTTAAACGCGAAAGCACTGTATGCATATCGGGTCGCTGAAAGACTCTATCAATCATTATATTCTCATCTATATGACTTGCGATGTTGGATAAGATGGTATTAGTAGTGTGTATATACTTGATAAAGTCATGTGAAATAAGAATAATGTATTACTTCTCAAAAATATTTGTCTGTGAGATTTTAATAACTGTTTATTATTATGAGAGGGTCTATCATAAGTAGACCTTGATAGTAAGATAGAGTAAGCTAAGAATTAGGAAAACAGCTTCTTTATCTTCTTTTTGTAAATCGGAGAAAAACGAGTTGCTTCCCGGTGTACACGGAGGTCCCATTTAACTACTTAATTTTTTAGGTACGTTCTAACTTCTGATCTATGTACAAACAAACCTCATAAATCACCATTACCAACCTCTAGTAAGCAGGGTTGAAGTAGTTCTTAACGATATTAGACGCTGTATATAAATTAAACAGAAACATTCTTCTTAGTGGACCTTCGCAATAAGGCCTGCGTTGTGGATAAGGGCCCCCTAGGCTTTTGTTACATTTATTAAAATAAGAAACAGAGATATTTCGTTGCAAACTTGACAGCTTTTTGAAGAATAAATTGTTGATTGTTGAAATAATATTTATATTAGAGTTGGATATTATTATTGTAGCGTGTCGATACCAATCATATTTTTATGATTTTGCCTTCACAACTGACTGCACTCCGGCCGGAACAGACGCGGCTCCCTGGCCTTATAGCATTTCATACTTTGTCTCCTTGTCATCTCATACTAACACTCGAGCAAACATACACTGCCGCGCTAACATCGTGTTGTAAAGATCCACTAACATTCACACATTTATTCGTAAAGACATAAAATGTAATACACTGAGATACGCTTTGTTATGACACACTATTACTCTCACACTTATTCCATTTACCTTGTAATAAAATGTAAGTATTAATAGTTGGTTGATTTGTTACAGGTAAATGTCGTATGGTGTTGATGCTACTCAAAACTAGTCGTAAGATTTTTGTTATCATTTTAATGATTTTATACGCTATAGAGGATGAAATGTACAAATAACTCCTGTTTCTCTGAACTTTGGTGTACGAGTTAGCATTAAGATATTTTGGTGTTTTTAAGGGGTTGTGTTGAAAATGTTATGATTTAATTACAATTTAAAGTACGACACAAGGCTAAAATCAGTTGAAAGCGCGGAAAAATAGTGTTGAGGTATCGATAAGGTTGGCCTGATTTGAAATTGAGGGCGTGGTTTAACATACAGGACTAATTTCATTGGCTCTCGAATTATTTTCCCACGTTGTCAATTGATTTTAGCCGTGTGTCGTATTATAATCTTATTGTTCTAGTTACGAAAAAAAATACTATGCTTAGTTTTTTTTTTAAAATGTTAACATTTTATTGCAAGAATCTATTATGATTAGTTTAGGGACGCTGATAAAGAAGTCCCCTTTACTTTGAAGTACAGCTGTACTTGTAGAGGATCAACACGTCTTCCTCTTATCACGTTATTCCTGACACCTCACGCTATTTGTAAATTCTTTGAGCTGCGAAACAAAATTATTAAATGTAGCGAAACGTCTTACTCTGATCACGCTGGTCCTAACACCTCACACTACCGCACGTTCAATTACCCCGTTATTTCTAAAAGGCTGTAAATTTTCTGCCCAAACCTTATTACTCTTTCGTGTTCAAACGAAAACAGGGTTTTCCGTAATGCCGACGCAATGTAAAAAAAGCGTATTATTGAGCTGGGTGCATTTTATTTTGATGGGTAGTTGTGTGAATATTTTGCAAAAGTTTATTACCCTTCTAACGTGAGGTAATATTGCAAGACGGTTCTCTGGTCCTACTAATAGAAGCCAATATTCTACGTGACATTGCTCCGGTCTGCCGCCTCCTATAGTCCTACTGCTAGAGCTGGATGGGTCGAAACAAGAGCTGTTTCGCGAGATGTACGATTTTAAGGTGTCTCCGTTGAGATTGAGTTCCACCTTATGATCTTTCAAAAGTTTTTTTTATGAAGAAATTATTATCTGAGTAATATCTGTCGGTACATAAATACTAAGCCCACCCAGGTACCTAAGTCTCTCGGGTACATTTCCGGAGGTATTCCCTGGACTTCTA
>JACMZG010000034.1:0-25316 GCA_018340805.1 Microvelia longipes | reverse complement strand
TCAAAAACGTTATTTGTTTACAATATGTTAATATATGTCAATAAATAAACCGTGAAGTAATGCTGTTAGTATAATTTTGCATCATAAGCGTGTTAACCATATATTTGTCACACGTCTACAAGCAGACAAATTACGTATACTTTCGTAACATGGTATAACAATAATTAAACAATATCGATCTAGTACTAAATCGATATTAAATAATACTATCAAGGGTTTAATACTAGGATGTGATCGCTAGGAATAAAACAGATGTTTGTTGTACAAGTGTCCACTTTAGGTAATAAATAAATTTAAAGTTTTATTTCATTATGTGTAGCACGTCTACTGTTATGTTGAATAACTAAAACTAAGCAAAATCAAACAGGTTCAGTACCTAGATGGGTGACCGCTGAGGTAAAACAGATGTTTTACTGTCTGAACAACAAGTCAAACGAGGCCGAAGACGTACAGCAATATAACTTAGCGTGATTTTACTATACATAGCAAAATAAATTAGGAGATTTTAATATTAATAGCAGTATAAATTAGACGATCTCCAAATAAATAGTAATATAAATTTAGGTGATTTTCAGTATAAAATAGCAATAATAAATTAGACGATTCTTCAAATAAATAGCAATATAAATTAGGTGATTTCAGTATAAATAGCAATATAATTAGACGCATTTCCAAAATAAATAGCAAATTATAAGTTTAGGTGTTTTCTATAAAATATAAAATAAATTAGGCAATTTCTATATAAATTGGCTACTAAATGGATAATTAGGCTGATTTCTATAAAAATAGCAAATATAAATTAGGCAATTTTTTCAATATAAATTAGGTATTGATTTCAATAAAATAGCAATATAAATTAGGTGAATTTTAAATAGCAATATAAAATTAGGTGATTCAGTACAAATAGCAATATAAGTTAGGTGATTTCAATATAAATAACAATATAAATTTATGGAAAACATAACTTTTAAACGCTTTTTTGGATCGAGATGAAACTTGGAAAAAATCGACCTTGTTAATGTCCCGAACCTTATTGTTAAGAGCTCGTACAGACGTTCAAAAAATTAAATTTGTGTGAGTTCTAGAATATTTTAAGGACGAGCGAAGCGAGTCCGAAGTGATGGGGACAAACGTAATGAATCCTATCTGGGGGAGGGGAGGTCCCGAAGAACTGTACCTGATTTTTTTCCCACTGCAATGCTTTCCTCTCCTATTATAAAAGCAAGGGAAGCAAAAAATTACAACAACAACAAAAAATTCAAGAAGATTCTAAATCGAAAAATAAAACAACCTCAAATAAATATTTTAGAAACTGAAGAAAACGAAACTTCAAAGCAAACTTGTAAATGTTAAAATGACAAAAATATCAAGTTTTGGTGGCACCCCTGATTCCTGGGAGGCGCCGTCGAGACAGTGGGGCGGCCCGGGGGCTCACGTAACTTACTTATACAAACTTGATATAACTTGTTTAAAATTTATTCATCAAGTTGTTTTCTTGTTAGATTATCTTCGTTAGAGGCGTCAAACTTTTCCCGTTTACTTCCTTATTTCCTTAATGCGCCAAAGTTTGATGATGTTGCGGCAAATTTGATAAATAATCAAATAAAATGTCAAATTTTGGTTTACTTGTTGTAGGCGAAGTTCCAGGACATTGGTTCTCTATTTCATAAACAGGGGGGTTCTGAACCTGGCAGATTCGCAGTATTCGACCCCTTCATAATGACAAAAATCGGGTACGGATACCCGATTTATAAATTTATTATTTTTACCTTTTTTATTGATCAATAAAATAACCGGTGATTTCAATATAAATTAGGTAATTTCAATACAAATAGCAATATAAATTAGGTGATTTCAATACAAATAGCAATATAAATTAGGTGATTTATATAAATAAAAATCAGGTACGGGGTACCCGATTTTTTCTCCCTACTTTGACTCGCTTCGCTCGTCCTCAGACTATACAAGTCGTTTCTATATAGTGCAATTTATTCTGTCTTCGAATGCGCTTCGCTCGTCCTCCGATAGCAAAATATTTGTTTCATTCCAAGGAGTCACTCATCCAGGCAAAGACCACTCTCGAGGCTGCTTAACTTTTATGATCCAATAAAAATCATGGATATACTTGTCGTATTGAAGCGAAACATGCATGCCAAATCTCAGCATTTTATCCGCGTTTTAAGATTATACGAAATTTTTGTGAAGTCGTTATTGCGGGTTAATGACGTCATAAAAAAATATTTTGTTGACAGATTATTTTACAGAGTTTCAACTCTCTAGCATAAATACATTGAGAGCTACAATGATAACAGACTTACACACACATACACTTATACACACAACTTACACACACATACAGACCAGACAACTTTGTGAAAACCACTTTGGAGCCCTAAAAACACCTGAAACGGATATAATTGATACAATATAATTGTGCGAGAGACACCTAGGAAATTTAACAGCAAATAGCAATTTTACATCTGGAAACTGTTCCATCATTCGACATTCGTCATTGATGGCTCGACATAATGTCATGTCCCACTCTGTTTCGTTGCGTCTAACTCATTAGGGCGCCGACAGAGCCTGAAAGTCGAATGATGGACAGTTCCCAGATGTAGCATTGCATTTTTTGCTTGTTACATTTCCTAGGTGTCTCTCGCACAATTATATTGTGTCAACTATTCATGTTTTGCAAAACTCGGTAGTATCAAATGATATATATATATTTGATACCTGAAACTACGGTATAAATGAGGAGTAGTAACAATTTAAAGCTGTGACAGTATGGCAATTTCACCCAACACTGTGGGCATCATCAGACTTTGAAACGAAAACACTACATTAACAACTAAAAATCACAGAAAGCCGATTAAACACTACAAAAGACTTTTTATTTTGTGAATGATCTGAAAGAGTTTATTTTATTTTATTATTACAAGAGTATTATAAGAGTTAACTCTCATCCCTACATAAATTGAAACCAACGCTAATCTATACGTTAAAAAGAGAAATTATTATTTTTTTTGCAAAATTACATAAAGGTTTGCTTATTAATTCTCTTTAAAGCTGGAAAATAGTAAATATTCCGGAGAAATGGCTAAAATTGGCTAAAAATACAACTGAAGATGAATATTTGATAAGAAAATCTTTTTCCACAGTTTCCCAAATAAATTTGATCATGAATTTTATATTTTAGTATAGATTTTCTTTTCTCACTTTAAATGAATAAATTGAAACTAGGTTTAGCAATAAAACAGTCGCTGTTAATTTTTTTTAATTACAATTCATCAATTGTTGGTTACTTTTAAGGTTTCTTATTATCCATTGCAAATTAGGGTTTATTATTATCAATTGCAATATTTAAGGGTTTATTATTATCAATTGCATTTTAAGGTGCATTTATTTATTATCAATTGCCAATATTAAGGTTTATTATTATCAATTGCTTATTTAAGCATTGCATTTTAATTTATTATTATCAATTGCAATTTAAGGTTTATTAGGGTTTATTATTATCAATTGCATTGCATTTAAGTTTATTATTATCAATTGCATTAAGGTTTATTATTTATCATTATATTGCATATTAAGGTTTATTATTATCAATTGCATATTAATTTATTATATTGCAATTTTTATTATCAATTGCATATTGCAATTTTTAAGGTTTATTATTATCATTGCATTGCATAAGGTTTATTATTATCAATTGCATATTAAGGGTTTATTATTATCAATTGCATATTATTATTGCATTTTAAGGTTTATTATTCAATTGCAATTGCATATATTATTAATTCAATTGCATATTAGTTTATTATTATTAATTGCAATTTAAGGTTTATTATTATCAATTGCATTTTAAGGTTTATTATTATCAATTGCATATTAAGGTTATTATTATCAATTGCATATTAAGGTTTATTATTATCAATTGCATTTTAAGGTTTATTATTATCAATTGCAAATTAGGGTTTATTATTATCAATCATATTAAGGTTTATTATTATCAATTGCATTTTAAGGTTTATTATTATCAATTGCATATAAAGTGCAAATTAGGGTTATTATTATCAATTGCACATTGAATAAAAATAAATTAAAAATTATAATTTATTCATTATCAATTGCATATAAGGTTTTTATAATTAAAATAAAAGGATTTTGAAAATCCTTAATATGGAATAGAAACAACTGTATATTAACTTCTGAGGCGTGCCGAGTAAAGGAACCATATTAGCATCTAAGGTTAACCTAGGAAGTAAACTGAATATTACCATCTCTAAATACAGATACCATAGAATAAAGAATTGTATATTAACATTTGAGGCTTACAGAACCTTAAAACTGTTAAGTATCTAATAAGGTTGATGCTGAGGGAGTAAACTACACATTATATTCTGAGGTTTACGAGGGAGCAAACTTCATTTCAACTCCTGAGGCTTACCGAGGTTCTTCTCCTAGCCCATAAATTTACCCATACGTAATTCGCTAAATATAATACTCTAGTATTACATTATATACACAACTATTTAATTATAATATACTAGACTTCAACAAGATAGTTAAGTTTGAAATACAAGCGAGAGAAAATGTTCGAGACAAATTGTACCTTCACAAGAAAACAGATAACGAGCAATAGCGAGAAAAACAAAGTAATAGATAAAAATAAGTTAAAAGAAATAAAAATATAGAAGAAAAAATAACAAAACTTGAGTTAAGAGCACATCGATTTTTTCCCCGGTTAAGTAAATCTTAAAATAATTCTTGACTTTTTTGGTCCAAAAAGTTAAAAATCAGTGGAAAATTTAAACACTTGCTTAAGTTATAAGGTTGTTTAATTTCTGTATTCAAAGAGACTAATACTATTAGAGGGAGTACAGAACCTGATTAACACAGTGATAAGGGTCTTGAAGTGAGACAGTTTCCATATGTGCCGTAACTGTACTTACCCCTACTATAGTCTCCCTAGAGAGAGACTAGATACTCCTCCACCCCTCTACAACTCCTATTGTAGCATGCACTCTACTAACGGCGCACATTTTTCAGTGATGCCACATTAACCACTTTATTCAAACTAACAATTAAAGAATACATGCAATAGATAATAATTAAAACTTATTTCAACTTCATTATATTTGATTTAAAACAAAACAGTCGAAAAAAGAATGTAATATTAACGTGAAATTGTAATTATTAGGAAAATAAAAAATGACGTCACCAATGTACCGTTACGGCACCTAGCTACCCAAGGAATGATAAGAACTGTTGTATCCTCCCTCTAAGTATTAGTCTCTTTGTCACCAATGTACAGTTAAGGCACCTAGCTACCCAAGGAATGATAAGAGCTGTTGTATCCTCCCTCTAAGTATTAGTCTCTTTGTCACCAATGTATAGTTACGGCACCTAGCTACCCAAGGAATGATAAGAGCTGTTGTATCCTCCTCTAAGTATTAGTCTCTTTGTCACCAATGTACAGTTAAGGCACCTAGCTACCCAAGGAATGATAAGAGCTGTTGTATCCTCCCTCTAAAAGTATTAGTCTCTTTGTCTGTATTGGTCTAAGTTTGTACAGTTGCCTAAACTGTATAGTTGCCTAAGTTATTTGATTTTTGAGTAATGAAGTTTTTAACAACCTCATAACAAATACAAATACTTTTTATTTCCAATAATACAAAAATTACAAAAGAATTACTAAATTTACTCAGCATAACTCTTTCCTAAATTTCAAACATAAATATATAAATTACTTAAGAGCTTTTGGACTGTTGTTAATTGTAATAACAATTAAATTAATTTAATTTATTAAATTGTTAATTTAATATTAATTAATATTAAATTAATAAACAATTAAAATTTAAATTTTAGTTGTTTCCTCTACACTCAATCATAGGATTTGAGGGATTTTTTATTGTTTCTTGTTTATATTTTTTTATTATTTATTGTATGGTAATTTTTGAAAAATAAAAGAATTATTTATAAAAATACAAATAATAAAGACAGTCCTATTAAAAAAAATTTCTCTTTTGTCGATTCAAAAGTCGATAATCGAACTTTTGTCGATTCAAAAGTCGATAATCGAACTTTTGTCGATTCAAAAGTCAATAATCGAACTTTTGTCGTTCTCTTTTGGGATTCTAAAGAAGCTCAAAATCCCTCGGTGAAAGCTCTTCGTCAATTTATTTTTAACAAACTTTAAAAAATGACTGAAGTATTCATTAATTTAATCGTTATTAAAAAAACATTAAATTAACTTGATCCTAGAATAAATAAAAAAATACTACTTATCTACCATACTATGCATCAGCCCTATTGTTAAACTTAATATTTGTTGGAAAAATTTAAGGCTTCAAATTATAAATTTGTGGTTCTAATTTATTTCTTAAACTGAAACAAAAATTATTTCAAAATTTGTATGTTTTATTATCTATAATAATGTATTTGCATGTTTATTTGTTAAAATTTAGTAATTTATTTGACATTTCTCATTGTACTTAAAGAACTTAAAATACATAATATAATATTACCAGGCTGTGAGTACGTATAATTGCGTGATTTAAAGTAGTCAAACCTAAATATAATATCTTTATACAATAAACTTTTGACTCCCATTCATCAAATACATTCATTATCTATGAATGTATTTCCCCTTCCCCAATACGTTTTATTGAAGGACGTTGAAACAACCTTTAGCTACTACCCATTTCTTTTAATTTAGATTTCTTAAGTTTACATTTGGTAAATCTTATTTCTGGACGATCAAATCGTTCGTCCTTTGAAACCCAAATTGGTTGAATTTAATTTAATAACTTGAAAGGGCATGAAGCCGTCTTAGTTTAAAGAGTTTTTCCATCAATTTCAATCAATAAAAAGCCGTTTTATTTTAAGTACTTAAGAACAATTTAGATTTAATTAGTCATTCTTAGAAAGTATTAACAAGTTGTCATGGCAACGGAGACTTAAATTGGATTTCTCTTTGTCTTATTATCAAAGAGGAGCAAACATTGTATACTTTAAACTTAAACCCAACTCCTTAAACAAATGTTTACGTTTCAGCACAAGCAAGATCCTTAATTTTTAAGTAGGAAAAGTAGGAGGTTTATCCAAAAGGAGGAGATTTCCTACGTTCCTGCTGAAAAAGTAGAAAAAGTAGGAGGTTTACCTAATAGTAGGAGATTTTCTAATTTCCTGCAGAAAAAGTAGGAAAAGTAGGTTTATCCAAAAGTGGGAGATTTCCTACTTTTTTGTTGAAAAAGTAGGAGATATCTAACTTTCCTGCAGAAAAAGTAGGAAAAGTAGGAGGTTTATCCAAAAGTAGAAGATTTCCTACTTTCCTGCTGAAAAAGTAGGAAAAGTAGAAGGTTTATCTAAAAGTAGGAGATTTCCTACTTTCCTGCTGAAAAAGTAGGAGGTTTATCCAAAAGTAGGAGATTTTTAACTTTCCTGCTGAGAAAGTAGGAAAAGTATGTTGGGTCTTGGCCTCCTGTATAGTTAAGTTGGTTTAATTTAATTTTTTTTTTTTTTTTTTATAAATAATATCCTTTATTAAAAGTATAAATTTTACAATATAATAGCATTCTATTTTAGGATAGAAGCCACACTTTAGAGTTATACACTCTGCGCTGTGTGGCAAATACTTAATTAACTAAGACTAAAGAACTATTTTTTTTTAATAACTAACATGCAGTATTTTTATTTGTCTAAATATTCACATATACACATACATATTACATACATACACTCATACACACACATACATATACACATATATACACACATACATACATACACACATACATACATACACACATATACATATACACTACATACATGCTCACATATACATACATACACATACATATACAAATACACACATATCCATATATACATAATTATTTTAATACATTTTTATTAATGCACAATATTTTAATTTTAATAAACATTTTGTCTTATCCTTATCTTTGAATGAATCTTCAAATTGATCTTGATCAAAGGGAAGAAATAAGAACAATAATAATTGAACAATTAGGAAAGTAATTAATAAGTAAATATTTTAATAATCTTTCTTTTTCCTGTATTTGTTGGTTTTGTTTTTGACACAGGTAAGTGCGAAGGTGTTTTTTGAATGAGTCCGTTTTTAGTAAGTCAGTTGTTTTAAACGTTATAAATAACTCTGTAGGTAGTTGATTAATAAGATTCAGTCCGTAGTAAGTCCAGTATTGCTGTGCTTTTACTGTGTTAGTCTTAGGTAGTTGGTATAATCTCTTTGTTTCGCTTCTTGTTCCTTTGCCGTGAAGTACTTCCGTCAGTTTATTCCTGTTTTTCAGTCCGTAAAGTATGCATGTCATTTTGTAAATATTGTCGATATTAAGTACGTCTTTAGTATATAGTTTTTTTAGTGCTGTATCCTCTGGTTTTTTTAAATATCGTCCTGATTATAAGAAAAATATAATCACTTATTATTAATTAATAATAAGTTATATAAAGACACAATATTATTTTTCACATTCTTATCAGTTTAATTAAAAATTTATGACAGCCCATTTAAAACATTAGTTCCACATTCGGCAAACTATTTTCACAACAATAATGTAAAAATATGTCTGCATATTAATTACAGGGAAAAATATGAATATAACTGGCGAGAAAAACCCAGAACATATGTAAAAGAGGGATCCCATGCAATATAACGATACATTATTCTTGTAAAATACAAGTATATAAAATTATGTATTCATAAGAGATAGCAGAATATACAATAGCAGGTTGGTAAGAAAATAATTTATATGATTTTCAGTGGATTTTCAAATTTTAAGCACTGATAAATAGATACTTATGCAGCAAGAATTTTAAAAATTTGATTATTTCCCTGAGCAAATAACTTCCCTGGCAAAGGCTGAGGGAATCAAATCATTTAACTCCAGAGAAAGCTAAGAATTTATGTGTTTAATTCTTTAGGCAAGCTGAGGGGTTTAAGTGTTTAAATCTTGACACTAAGCCGAGGGAGATAATTATTGGGAGGGACGAAAATAGCATGTTACGTTTAAGGCAAGTTGAGCGAATTTTCTTCGAAATGCGTGTTTCATTCTCATAAGCCATTCCTTGCTAAAGTTATCGGTATATGCTTTAGAACCTGTGCAGTATAACCGCAACTAGATATATAATCTTTGGAATTTTCTAAGAAAAAGCCCATATTATCCCATAGATTACGCGGCACATTATTTTCACTAATTTGAAGGTTAGTTATTGTTAATTTTCGGCGCATTTTCCTTTTCTCCTGCGATAAATTTTAACCCTTGAGTCTAATAGTCCAAGAGCCCAGGGGAGTTTAGTTAATAAAAAGTGTAATGGCTGGAACCGGTCTCAATTTTTAGTAAATACCTTCCTGAACAGAATCTGCAATTCTGCCGACTCGTATCGGATGGGCGTCCCAGACAGAACGCACTTTACAGGTCAAATTTACCACCGAAGTTAATAAAAAGTGTAATGGCTGGAAACGGGTTTAATTTTTCGAAAATACCTTCCTGAACAAGGATCTGCAATTCTGCCGACTCGTATCGGATGGTGTCTCAGGCAGAACCTTTGACCCCTAAAGTGCGTTCTGCCTGGGACACCCATCCGATACGAGTCGGCAGAATTGCAGATCCTTGTTCAGGAAGGTATTTACGAAAAATTGAGACCGGTTCCAGCCATTACACTTTTTATTAACAAAACAACCCTGGCCTCTTGGTCTATAAAGATTTTTAAAAAACTTTGCTGACTCAGCAAACTGGGTTAAAGACGTCATAAAATACCTGGTTTTCTATAAAGTTCGTTTCCTTACCAAGTCCATACACACACATAAAGACATACAACTTAGTAAAATCAACTCAGGAGGCCTTAAAACACCTGAAACGGATAAATCGGTGACATTCCGGTTTCGGATTGTTTTGCAAACACAATTATTTTCCTATATATCTACGGCATTAATTAGGAAAAAATAAAAATAACTTTTAATTCTTATATTTTATATCTATTTTCAAACAAGGGTTGATTAGGTTTACAAATACAGGTCTATAGATGTATTTCCGGAAACTATGGAACCCTCAAAATACGTTCTAGACTAATAAATGTCTTTTTCCCTCTAAAATAAACCGTTTGATATATTTTTAGAAACGATCTACTATTCAAAATCTACTATTAGTTGTAAAAGGGAGTAAAATTTAAGATAAATCAAACGAAAATCGGATTTTAGAAGCAAAGCCGTGGTTTCATGCGCATATAGTAGAATAAAATGAACTAGTCAACTTGATTAAACGAGTATACTCCGTAATAACGAGTATAGCCGTTTAATCGAGTATCTCGGAAATAACATGTAAACTCGATTAAACGAGTAAACTGGATAATATCAAGTAATACATCGAAATATCGAGTAACTCAATTAAACACGTAAATTCGATTAAACGAGTAAACTCGATTAAACGTGTTTACTCGGTAATATCGAAAAACTCGATTAAACGAGTATACTCGGAGATAACATGTAAACTCGATTAAACGTGTTTACTCAGTAATATCGGGTAAACTCGAAAATAACATGTAACCTCGATTAAACGAGTAAACTGGATAGTATCGAGTAAACACAATAAAACAAGTAAACTCGATTAAACGAGTAAACTCACTCGATTTGTTTTAAAAATAGATTTTGATTTTCAGCGAAGTTTACTTGTTATTTCTTTTCCACTCTGCTTGCGCGTCTATGTTAGGGCCAATTATATGTTTAACTTAAAGAGTGTATTCAACCAATTTGGATTAAGTTTAATGGAACGCGAACAAACAAAAATAAACATTAATTGTGCCGTTGTTTAGAGACAAATAAGCGGCAATCACTGTCGCTTTGTTGTCCTCTAGCTCTAACCGCTTCGCATCAGCGTCAGAGCTAAAAGTCGCTTCACGGCCCCGCGCCTTTCTCTCTTGCACCGCCAATAGGGCACATTAGTTTGTCGTAAAACCATTCTTGTAAGTGAATATATTGCCATAATATTTTGTCGATTTTCCAAATTACCTAGTCAAATACAAGTCTTAATCTCGCATTTAATACACCAAACAAATAAGGGCTAGATTCTACTAAGGGCCGAAAATATAGAGGGTGGTACATTTCAAACACCTCATCTTTATTACTCAGCTCCATTCAGAGCTATATCGATATAATTGGTATCCACCCCTATTAAGTCGATCACAGGGAGTTTAAATATCTAATTATTTGTTTTGGTAATTGTCTGCCATGTATGGTAATCTGCAGTGAATTGAAGGTAATGAGCAGGCAGACCACTCCTGTGGGCCCTGAACCCTTAGTATAGCCAAAGGTCCATACCCAAAGCTATAGCCAAAGGTGTAATTAAAGATTGGCTCTTAACCAATCATCTGCACCACTGGAATAAATCCTCTGTATGAGGCACAGTAAACTTATGTTAAAAGAACCAGTCCCAAAGTAACTGAGGACCTCCTCAGTCTAAACAGAAGGGACCTTAGAACAGTAACTGGACTACTGACTGGTCACTGTCACCTCCGAAAACATTCCATTGGTATCTTTAAAGATAACCCAGTGTGTAGGCTTTGTGAATCGGAAACCGAAACTGCCTCTCACATGCTTCTGAGATGTGAAGCCCTAGCCTTTCAAAGGTTCTTCAACTTGGTAGCAGCACTCTTACTAAGTTTGACTCTACCAATGAATCACTGGTCAAAAAGATCCTAGACCTAGTCCGGGGAAAAGGATTATTCTGACCTGGACCAATTGATGGGATTGTACAATAGACTTCCAGTCGCAGTGCAAATTTGGTCTATCCTCGACTCCAACCCCAATCATCAATAATAATAATAATGGTAATCTGATTACCACACTGTGTTATCTACGGTAACTTCAAAAAGTCAAATAGAAGCATAAAATTATAATGGATGATTTTGAAAATATGCCACCATATCCTGGACCCTTCTACCAATATCGCTAAATTCCGGTAATTTTTCCCAGACCTTTATTTTTCCCTTACAATGTATAAGAAGTATTGCATTCCGGTGCACCAGTGAGCTTACTACTTTTCCTCGTTTATACCGTAGGTATATAGGAAAAGTATTGTGTTGCAAAAATATCCGAAACCAGGATGAAACCGGAATTATCCGTTACAGGCGTTTTTAAGGCCTCCTGAGTAGTTTTCGCAAAGTTTTCAGACTGTATTTGTGTGTGTTACCATCATAGCGCCCAATGTATTTATGCTAGAGAGTTGAAACTTTGTACAAAAATCAGTCTACCGATGTAGTTGTGCTATTCGGAAATTATTTTTATGACGTCAATAACCCGCAATAATGAAAAAGCAAAAATTTCGAAAAATCATAAAACACAGAAAAATGATGCGATTTGATTAAAATTATTTAAAGTTATTTCTACTCAGTATGAGGTGAAGTTTTAGTACTCAAGAGATGTGATAGGCGGTTCAAACTAAATATTATGAATGGGTAGTACCTTGTACATGTGATATACAGATGCAGCATGTGATAACTCTAATGTAGTGATATAATGATGACGTCATAGTAAAGCTACGCTTCCCATTTTAGTCTGAAACAAGTATAACACAACATTACATATATAACATTACATAACCGCATGTGAGAAAACATAAACATTTCTCACATAATAGAGTTGTAACAGTCATTCATATGTCATTTACTTTAGTAGCACCACGGAAACTATTTTCATCGGTTACGCCTCAGGGGTTAATCACCTCGGCTGAGTCTTTGGAGTTATTTACCATGATAAAAACCTCGGGAGATATTAACTTTAGCTAGACCACCTTAGAAGTTATTTACCTTGGCTGAGCCTTTGGAGTGATTTACCTCGACTAAACCTCGGAAGATATTAACTTTAGCTAGACCACCTTAGAAGTTATTTACCTTGGCTGAGCCTTTGGAGTGATTTTACCTCGACTAAAACCTCGGGAGATATTAACTTTCGCTAGGCCACCTTAGGAGTTATTTACCTTGGCTGAGCCTTTGGAGTGATTTACCTCGACTAAACCTCGGGAAATATTACCTTCAGCTAAACCTTAGGATTTTTTTTACCTCGGCTGAGCCTTTAGAGTTATTTACCTCAACTAAACCTCAGTAGATATTAACTTTAGCTAGGCCTTAGGATATGAATTTGAATGAGCACTAGTGGAGTTGTTCATAATGAAAGGAACGAAGAAAGAGTCCCTCCACAAAACAATAATTTATTCAAAGCGCTTTCAACCTAACATGAGGCCATCATCAGTGCCTGTACAAAGAAATAGAAACCATAAAAAATTAATCATAAATAGTCAATACTAAAACAATAAATAAAAACAAATAACAAAGTTAAGACAGTAAAACAAATATAAATTAAATATGAATAAAATTATATAATATTTTTAAATTAATTTAAATATTAATTATATCTGGTAATTTTATATATATATATATATATATATATATACATATTATAATATATATATTATATATATAATATATATATATATATATAATATATACACGGGTTTAGATATCACATCCAAAATATTAATAAGTTAAAACTTTCAGATCCAACTTGTAAAGCTTATTTTAGAAAATAGTTTTTCGTTGAAAACTTGGCTCATCAAGACATCTTGCTTTATTAACAAGATTATTTCCTCACCACTGAACCGTAAGTAAACCCTCTCTCAGTCAAGATTGGGTAAAACACTGGGGAATATCATCTCACCAACAACTCGACGACTTATTTAGATTAAAGATTAACGACACTAGCGCTTCGCCACCTACTGGATTATACATTAACTACAATTGCATGCCTTAATTTCTAATACTAGATTATTAATTCATTGTTGCTATTACTATGAAAATGAACAATTATAAGAGAAAGTTATAATAATAAGTTTAAAGATGTCATACTAGTTTTTTGTTAAAAGTGTAAATAATTTTTATAACTCTAAACTAGCGCCATAAATTAGAGCGGATAATGTAGTAACTACCATTAATTTTTTTCGCAAAACAACCAATATGGGTTGACTATGCCTTAAAATTTGTTTCAATCAAAGAGACTAATACATAGAGGGAGGATTCAACAGCTCTTATCATTCCCTGGGTAGCTTGGTACCATAACGTACATTGTGACGTCATTTTTTGATTTTTCATGTACAAAGTAGACTAATACTTAAAGGGAGGATGCAACAGCTCTTATTTTTGCTTGGGTAGCTTGGTACCATACCTGTACATATGTGACGTCATTTTTTGATTTTTTCATGTACAAAGAGACTAATACTTAAGGGAGGATGCAACAGCACTTATTTTTGCTTGGGTAGCTTGGTACCAAAACTGTACATTGGTGACGTCATTTTTTTTTTTCATGTACAAAGAGACTAATACTTAAAGGGAGGATGCAACAGCTCTTATTTTTTCCCTGGGTAGCTTGGTACCATAACTGTACATTGGTGACGTCATTTTTTGATTTTTCATATACAAAGAGACTAATACTTAGAGGGAGGATACAACAGCTCTTATCATTCCCTGGGTAGCTTGGTACCATAACTGTACATTGGTGACGTCATTTTTTGATTTTTCATATACAAAGAGACTAATACTTAGAGGGAGGATACAACAGCTCTTATCATTCCCTGGGTAGCTTGGTACATAACTGTACATATGTGACGTCATTTTTTGATTTTTCATGTACAAAGAGACTAATACTTAAAGGGAGGATGCTACAGCTCTTATTTTTGCTTGGGTAGCTTGGTACCATAACTGTACATATGTGACGTCATTTTTTTTTTTTCATGTACAAAGAGACTAATACTTAAAGGGAGGATGCAACAGCTCTTATTTTTGCTTGGGTAGCTTGGTACCATAACTGTACATATGTGACGTCATTTTTTGATTTTTCATGTACAAAGAGACTAATACTTAGAGGGAGGATGCAACAGCACTTATTTTTTGCTTGGGTAGCTTGGTACCATAACTGTACATTGGTGACGTCATTTTTTGATTTTTCATATACAAAGAGACTAATACTTAGAGGGAGGATACAACAACTCTTATCATTCCCTGGGTAGCTTGGTACCATAACTGTACATTGGTGACGTCATTTTTTAATTTTTCATATACAAAGAGACTAATACTTAGAGGGAGGATACAACAGCTCTTATCATTCCCTGGGTAGCTTGGTACCATAACTGTACATTGGTGACGTCATTTTTCTGATTTTTTATAATAATTTCACGTAAAAAATACATTATTTTTTCAACTATTTTTCTTAAATTAAAGTAATGAATTTAAAATAAGCTTTAATTATTACTTATATTGTTTAATTGTCTGAGATGAATAAAGTGATACAATGTGGCGTCACTGAAATATGCCCGCCGTTTGAAGAATGCGTGCTTCAAAAGATAGGGCTTGTAGAGGGGTATATATATATATATATATATATATATATATATATATATATATATATATATATATATATATATATATATATGTATATATATATATATGTATATATATATATATATATATATATATATATATATATATATTATATATATATTATATATATATATATATATATATATATATATATATATATATATATATGTATATATATATATATATATATATATATATATATATATATATATATATATATATATATATGTAAAAGAATTTAACTGTTTAGTGTAATGTTTAGTGCAGGTCTGAGGCGGACTAGCCAACTAGGTCTTTTAAGGGCCCTATACCGTAAACGAGGGCTTTTATGGGCTCTACACCGTAAACTAGGGTCATAAAGGACCCTAGCATAATTGATACATATTTGCAATAGAGCTCTATAGAAGCATTAAAGGGCTCTAGATATTTATATAAATTATATTTAATTATAAATATAAATGGGGCCACATACGAAGATTAGACCCCAATGAACTGGGCTCTAATTGATTAATTAAGCTGGCTATAATCATAAATACTACTCTCCTTAAAGTGATCTTCTTGAGAAGCAATATAAGAACCCACCGACCTATTGGGCCACCTAAGATGTAGGTTTGGGTCCATTTAGGTCAAACCCTCCTTGTGCCATTTTGGCTCAGTCCGCCACTGGTGCAGGCATAAATTCCATGTTGAGATATTTTGTATTCTCCCACTAGTAGAGCAAGTCTCTTTGTTTTCATCAAATGATCAGGTCCAAGTCGTTCCACATTTTGTATTGGGAATTTTTCATAAATGATAGTATTTATAAAGCAAACTAAATTCAGATTAGCGATTAATTTAAAAAATAACCCTCTTCAAAAGTACCACAAATCCTACTTCATTCATTCACATATTTTCATGATTCCACACACAACCGACAACGTTTTTTTTCTAAAAAGGACTTTTAAAAAAAATTGAAGAAAAAAAAAGTTTTGGGTGTATTGACGTAACGATAAAAGTCAGAAACACGTGGCTCTTTAGACTGAGCAGTTGAATTCCAAGTAGTAACTATATATGTCGACTGATAATATCAAGATTTTGACTTTAAAATTAAAATTGATGATACAAATTTTAATTAAAAACACCAATATAACTTTATTTTATAAAAAGTTTTGTATGATAAATTCAGAAAGATTATATTCGCTGACATATAAGTCAAAAAGAAATTTTTATTATTTATTAGATACAGCATGGAAGAGGAGCAAAACCTCTTCCTTGCCGAAAACCCTCCAACAGCTCTTATTCCAACTTCTTTTTAACTTATCGCCTATAAGTATTTTACTTATCGCGACTTGAGTTTATATTTATCGCGACTGTTTATCGCTTCCTGGTTTGGATTGCAGAAGATTATCATTTATTTTTGTATGATATTATGGTTCAAGTTGTATTTTATTGTGCAGAAGTGGCTATAAAGATACCTCTTCCTTGCCGAAAACCCTCCAATAAGCTCTTATTTCCAACTTCTATTTAAACTTATGCGCCATGAAGTATGTTACTTCGCGACTGGGGTTTATATTTATACGCGACTGTTTTATCTCTTCCTGCCGTTTGGATTGACCAGAAGAATTATTCATTTTTTATTTTTCTATGATATTATTTGGCTTCAAGTTGTCATTTTTATTGTGTAGAAGTGGCTATCAAGGATACTTGAAATTTGTTGTTTGGAGTTTTCAAAACTTCTATTTATTTGTATAAAGAAGCATTTGCAAAAATTAAGGAATATGGGTTAGGGGTTTCTCGGAACGCTTATCCTCCCTGACTCTCACTTCGCCTCGTCATCAGAATATACAATTTTTTAAATTTATATTGCAACACGTCTATCGGTCGCCCTTATTCATTTCCAGCAGTCACCCGCCTAGCCACAGACCACGCTCGATGCTGCCTTAACTTTTTTATGATCCAATAAAATTCATTTATATATACTTGTTGTACTAAACGAACTTGGTGCACTTATATTATAAAAGGTTTATTTACTTGGTACTGAATTTCAACTCACTTGGATCAATCCAATTTTTTCACATTTTTTTTTAAAAAGCTTTACGCAATCCATTCTGATGGAAAATCTAACTTAATGTTGATAGTGAGAGATGGAAACTTAGCCTATATGTTCAGCTTTACATAGCCTTTACATGCAATCGAAGAATCAGCTACCGCGGGCCATAAACGCCTCATCAGCAGGCGGGGTAACACTCGAGCTCTCAAACTAATAAAGTTATCAGTTGATTAACTTCTAGTCTCAATAAGCAGACGGAGCCCTCTGGAAGATAAGGGAGTTAGCTGATTCTTTCGATTGCTTTCTTCAACTTGCGGGTAAATTCAACCTTTTTAATAGCTACATGCGTTGCTTGATCTCAAATAGATTGCAAAATTTTAGTTCGTCTTTTATGATTTTCGAAAATTTTTTGAAGGAGATAATTGCCGGGATAGTGACGTCATGAAAATGTATTTTCTGATAGCACAACCTACAAGCTACAATTTTTGTACAAAGATTTAACTCTCTATGGCATACATACAATGGGAGCTACGGATTTTTAACAGACACACATACAGACAGACAACGTTTTGAAAAAACACCTAAAACGGATATTTCAGGTGACATATTGGTTTCGGAATGTTTGCTACACATACTGTTCTTATATGCGTACCGGTGTAAATAGGGAAAGTAAAAAGAGGCATGAGGTCCTTTCGGAACTTTCCTCACTAACATCGGCTAATTCCCTTGTAATGTCTTATGGAAAAAATTACGCCTTAAGTATAATTTAGTGTTCTTTCAATCCGTTTTGCTTAACCTTAGATTGACTTTACGCCAAAGCGGTCACCCATCCGCCTTAGCTGATCGCTCCTTACGACGGGATCCAACAGGATACCGCAGAATATACAAGCCCGAATTGAATTGAAACATAGATACATGAGTATATTTAACGAAATTACACCATGTATCAAGTTTTCATCCCAATTAGTAACGTTTTATGGTTTTTAACGATTTTTATCCTTTGGTCCCTTGTTTAAAATGAATATAAGACAATATAATTTAACTAAAACGCATACAATTTGTCCTTAAATATTGACTAAATTTTAAATTTAATAACTTTTTGAAATCCCCATAAAGCCACAGGATTATTTTAGGAAAACAAAGGCCTCATCACCATTCAATTACTGCCCAACATCAGATTATTACAGCTATCGATTAAAAAATCTTCGAATTTGTTTCTATATGTTTACACACCATAATTCGGTTCATACCGTAATAAAATATTATTTAATTCATATTTATTTTATTACAATCCCCTCCACCTTAATTGTTAATTTTTTAAATTCTAAACACAAATTTCTTCACAATTTAAATTAAATAAAATATGAATTCTCTACTAAAATTATTCTTAAAATTAGATTTAATATTTTTCCTGAGGAAAGGAAAAGAATCGGAATTATTTCAGAAGAGATGAAGAAAAAGGCAGCAAATGAGAAGTGGGGTATAAAGGGGGGGGGGCCAAAAAAAAAAGGGGAAGTACTGGGAAATATGAAAAGTTTAAATTATCTAATTATTAACTTAGAATATTGTATTTTTTTTTTTTTTTAAATAACCCGGCTTTCAGTGAATAGTTATTTATCTTTTAAAATTTATTTTAAAGTAAGGACATTAAACCAATAAAAGCCCGCATTAAATTTTCATGTAAAAGCTGACCACGAAGGACCTGCTCGTCAGTCCGATGCCAGGCTTTTTTTTTAATTTATTTGATTATTGTTACAATAAAGTATTTTGAAATAGTGCTCTACTGGTTAAAGTCACTTGGCGTCTTTTTGACAGGAGGGAATCACCAGTGGTGATACTTCCTTGGCCGATTGCCAGGCAAATTTTATTTATGCTCTCATCAATCATTTCTAGCTTAAATTTTCAGATGGGATTCTTTTGAAACTTAACCAGCAGGATCACCCACTATCAATTTAATCTTTTAGAGATTCCTTTTGAGGATAAAATTCTCTAATGTGATAGGCATTAATGACAGAATCGAATGCTTTATATTATCTATATAATATAAATTAATATAGCTTGGTCCTCTCGGTCTCTCTATGTTCTGTGTTATTGTAAGTTTTTCTAAAATGTTCTCTATTTATTTTCTCTATAATTAAGGTATTATATATTATAATATATTAAATATAATATATTTATATAATTATATATATATATATATATATAATATATATATATAATATTATATATTTATATTATCATTATATATATATATCTATATATTTATATTATATATTATATATATATATATATATATATATATAATATATATAATATATAACATATATAAAACCATACACCATTTTATTTTTCTTCCCACATATTCTAAGCTTAAAAGGTACACATTTATAACATATACACACAAAACCTATCTATGCCTCGAGAAATCCATGTCAACTGGACATAGATTTCAAAGTGTTTGAAACTTCAAATCCCTTTTCATCAGACTTTTTACTCGATATTAAAAAAGTCCTTTTTTGGAGGAATAGGGCAGCGGGTATTGGAATTGAGGATTGATAAAGGTTGTCCGGTATGGAAGGTTCAAATATTTGACAGCCCACCTTCCGGTGCCTTTTTTATCGGACGGGTTTGGACCCAAGTTTTTTAGACTATTTGACTTCCTCATACCAAAGATTCCTGAATATTAATTTTTTTTTCAGAATTACCTTTGCGAACCTTCCTAGCTTTTCCGGTTCATTCTAACATGTTATTTTTCTTTTATAAATACATTTTGGACCAGTATGTGAGAAATATGGAATTTATATGAATAGATAAGACGTTATAAATAGGGTAGAATTAGTGTAAGTATTGTAAGATTGGAAGTTGTAAGAAGTGTAAGTATTGTAAAAAGAAGAGTAAGTAAGAAGAAGAGTAGGTATTGTAAGAAGAAGAGTAAGTATTGTAAAAGGTGTAGAAGAGGGTAAGTATTGTAAGAATTAGGTAAGAAGAAGTGTAAGTATTGTAAAAAGAGGAGTAAGTGTTGGTAAGAATTAGTGTAAGTATTGTAAGAAGTAGTGAAAGAAGTGAAGTGTAAGTATGTAGAAGAAGTGTAGTATTGTAAAAGAGTGTAAGTATTTGTAAAGAAGTTAGTGTAAAGTATTGTAAGAGAAGTTAAGTATTGTAAGAAGAAGGTAGTATAGTTAGAAGAAGTGTAAGTATTGTAAAAGTAGTTGAAAGAAGAAGTTGTAAGTATTGTTAAGAAGAGGTTAAGTATTGTAAGAAGAAGAGTAAGTATTGTAAGAAGTAGTGTAAGTATTGTAAGAAGAAGTGTAAGTTTGTAAGAAGTAGTGTAAGTATATCAATTCTATTCTACTTATCTATCTAAATATATCTATATTTTTTGATAACTTATCTAAAATCTAACGCCATTAGGTTATTTCCGATTTTTTTACAATTTAAAAAACGCATTCAATATTTGAATATTGTAACTAAGTGTTGATAGTGAGCAAAAAACATTGACATTTGTGTTGGTCTGTTATATGACTACATGCGAAGCAAATCTCGATCGACAAATATCTCGGTTTCATTAATTTTTTGGGCTGAGTCGTTATGCGAGTTTATTGAGGCCATACAAAATTTTCCGGATAGCATAACTAACTCCTATCGTTTGGTTTTAAAAATCTTGATAGGGTCAGTTTAGACACCACTGTCTTAAGAAAAAAATCCCTGCAAGAAGAGAGCGGGAAAACAACTATTGTAAACAAATCAGGTTATGTTACCCGTATTTTCTTGGCGATGTTTTTTTATTTTTTTGTGTAGTTTTTATTTTTAAAATATCATTTTAAGATTAATTTGAAAGTTTGTTTTTAAACGAGTGTAATCAAAGAAAAACACAACAAAGCGAACGATTGCCGGGAGGGAAGAAGGTTTTTTCCCTAAACGGTTATTGTGGTACGGGAATTTTTTTTCTCTTTTTTTTAAGTAGAGGTTGGCAGCGGCTTCTCTGATTGGTTCAATCCCCCAATACTTATGACATTGGGGATTTTTAAAACTAAGGATAGACTGTATTAATTTTTGATACAGATATATACATATATAGAGATATTAGCACTAGACTGGGAGATACGTAATTAACCATACACAACAAACAGACGGATACTTTTGTGAAAACACTCAGGAGGTTTTAAAACCCCTGAAAACTTAAAGGTGATTTCTGGGTTTTGAATTTTTTTTTAGCAACACAGTCTTTCCTATATACCTACGTAATAAATATGAAAAGTACAAAATATCTGTGACGGACATGTATTAAATTGTTATGATTATTAAAAGATAAAAAAACTTATGGGGCCTCTATTTTAATTATTTCAGCTTTTAGGAGTAATAGGCAAATGGACCGGCATCTGTTGGCCGAGGTTCGTTAAGGCGTTAGTTTCTTTAATTGACCTTTGACACCCACGGTGGTCTGGGGTTCGGTCCAGGTGACGCTTCTCAGGTTATAGAGTTATTGTTTAGATTAAATTATCGCCAACTTTAGAATTCACTTTAAGCCGTAACGGTTGCTTTACTACACAGTGGTTCCCGCAGGGGTTATCCCTGTGAGCCGCAAGGCTCTAAACGGGCATTATTATATTATTATTAAGGTCCAAATTAATTAAAAAAAACACGATTTACGAGCTTTCGATTATATTTTATCGTTTTTTCAAGGCTTACATAATAATAAAACAAAAACAGTTATATGGTGCTAACAAATAGATGTTAGACAAAACTAAAGATGTTGTTAAACATCTATTTGTTAACCTAAAAAGCTTGATAATGGTATATTAAGGAATTTGGCTTTTGATATATTTGATATTAGACAATGTTTTATGTTTTAATTTATGACTATAATTAGATTGTAAGGCAATTAATAATTACTTTGATAACCTAGTCGTCTTTGTAATTACTGTAATTACTCTAATATTGCTATTTCATGCTTTAATAAAGTTTTATATAGTTATCTATTATTATTATTATTTATTATTAAAGATGGGGTTGGAGTCCAGGATGACCCCATTGCACTGCGACTGGAATAGTCTATTGTACAATCCCCTCAATTGGTCCAGGGTCAGATAATCCTTTTTCCCGGACTAGGTCTAGGATTCTTTTTGACCAGTGATCAATGGTAGAGTCAAACTTAGTGAGAATGCTGCTACCAAAGTTGGTGAACCTTTGAAGGCTTAGGGCATCACTCGCAGAAGTATTGTGAGATACAGTTTCGGTTTCCGATTACAAAGCCTACAACTGGGTTTATTTTAAAGATAACCTTGGGTTCTTTAAAGAATAACTTATGTTATACTATTAGTATAACATTTAACAATGTGCAACCATCTTAGGTGGCATTACAGACAATCAGGTTCGGGGTACCCGGGACTTTTCTAACACATCAGAGTCGCTACGCTTTCTTCCTTCCTTATTTTAAACTCGCTTCGCTCGCCCTTAGAAATATACACTCATACAGGCACCTCGTTAGGAAGCTTGTTACTTTTAAGATCCAACAAAACAATAGTATACCTTATATTATTACGTAATGTTATAACAAAGTGCGTTTGCCACTTTTATAATTAGTAATTATCGAATGTATGGGACCAATACCATTGAGGCCCCGAAGCGCCAAGAGGCGGTAGGCCTCTTGTTTTAGCACAATTCAAACACAATTGCTGCAACTTTTTTTGGGAAACTGTAGGAATAGAATGTAGTAGTAGTAATATGGGGGGTGGTAGTAACTACTAGCCAAGTAGGCTACGTGTTGGGCCTTGTTGCCAGCTTCCCTAAGATAGTGTTCTACTCCTTTTAATTTCAAGTTGTAGGTATATTTATCTATCTGACAGAAGAGCCGTGGGATTTCTATGGTTCCTCACATGCTTTTTTAGCAATCATACATTTTTTTCTGACTCTTATAGTCTAGTGTGAAAACTTGGGAACAACACGTTTCTCACTGTTAAACTAAACCTCCTATACACTTAAACTTACAAGGCAGGACACACTATTGTATTTAATGTGAATCTTACTATGAGGGTCCTAAATTTTTGCTTTTACCCAGTTTCTTTAGGGTGAGGGATCTTAACGAAGTACCGACAACGGGCACAGGTCGAGACGGCCTTACGCCTCCCTTTCTGAAGGACCGCGGTAACGCAGAATTTTTATCCCTGCTCATAAAATCCTAGAGGCCCGTGCTGGATTGAACCCATGACTAAAGCCCATTATCTATGTTATTGGCCGCGATACCTACCACTACACCACGGTGACTCTGTAGGAATAGGGAAAGGAGGTTATAATCTCGATCGGTGGCAAGATTTTAGCACGATCGGGGCGGGACAAGCGGGTGAGGGAGGTAAGTAGTAGTCCACATATTTCAACTCAGCTGTAAATTTTACTCAATCGTAAAAAATAAGAGGAAAATGAGGCAATAAATATCACTTTACAGCCACGTTGCATATTACAATTTTAGGCAAAATCAATCGAATTGTCCGTAACGTCAACACTTTGACTCTTAAAACATTTGACTCTAAACTACTACAAGCTTATACGAGCTTGTTTACAAACCAACATAAATTCAAAACTTAATTTTATGAAAATTAGAAAGTTAGATTTTGGTTTTTGAAAAATATAATTTCTTCTTTTAAATTGCTGTTTTTTTATCATTTATAATTAAACAGATGAACAATGCTTGCACGTTTTTTATTTTATGAAAAATTTAATTGGAAAATGGTTAATCACCACATTTTTTAGTTTCGGGTGGACAAAATTTGAGCGGGACAAAAAGGTTTTTAATATCGGGATTGTCCCGCTAAAATCGGACGCCTTGGCAACCCTAAATCCTCGAAAATCACACAATTAAGGAAGCATGCATGATTAGTATAAATAAAAATACGCCATTAAACGAATTTAGTTACACAGCGATAATTTTCTAGATTTTTAGGATCTTAAAAGCTTGAAACTGTATATTTATCAAGTAGTTTATTCAATAACTTTAATAGGGAAATGATTTAAAACTATTTTAAATAGTACAACTTTTATTAAAGGAAATGATTAAAATGCCAACTAAGTAAAGCGATCTTTATATTTGTACAAAAACAGCTGATTCGATTCTTTTGAAAGTTTTTTTTATCTGTAAAACTTTAATTCTTTAAAAGATAAAATAAAATTAGAAAACCAATAAAATGAGATACCATGTGCAAAAAAAAAATACAGTGGTATGATTTTTGACGGGGGTTACTGAATGGTCTTTATAACCATATATATTTATTAATTTAAACCAATTCGTTGATTTTTAATGAAGATATGGTTAAATTGTAGTTTCTATAACTTAAATAAATTTAAACACCAAAAATTCAAGTTCGTTAAGTAAAAAACTTTAATTAAAAAAACCGGATCGAAATAGTAGTGAAAAAATAGAAAAGGCTCCGCGACACAAAACGATCTTCCACCCTGATTAGCCGCGGGTTCACTGAAGCCCTTTTAGAGGGTTGATTCCTTACCTCCCTCTTTACGCCAGTTTACACGGACTTATAACGAAATAAACGAGCTTAAACACTTAGTATCTTAGCTATTTTTTGCTAATAATATTTTTCTCACTCTAATTAATCTATAATTTTTAATTGTTTACTTCAAGTTAACAACAATTAAATTTAAACTTTTGCAATTTTCGAGGTTGCAACGTAGCAGCCATAAGGCATATATATTTGATTTAATTTTCTAATAATACATTAGATATTTCTATCTGCTAATAAACTACTTCAACTCTATTATTCTTTATAATTATTATATGTATTCTTTTAACCATTTTTTGACAAGTTAAAACCATTTTTTT
>JACMZG010000349.1:20632-36993 GCA_018340805.1 Microvelia longipes | reverse complement strand
TGATGTAATGTGTGTGTATTTATTTGATAAATCTTATGGTTATTACATATTAATTGTGTGTGTATGTATTTGATTAAATTTTATGGTTTATTACATATTAATTGAATATTGTGTGTGTATTTGATAAATTCTTATATTTACATATTAATTGATATGTGTGTGTATTTGATAAATTTTTAGGTTTATTACATATTAATTGATATGTGTGTGATATTTGAAAATAAATTCTTATGGTTTATTACATATTAATTGAAATGTGTATGTATTTGATAAATTTTATGTTTTAATTACATATTAATTGATATGTGTTGTGTGTATTTGATAAATTTTTTATGGTTTATTACATATTAATTGGTGTGTGTGTGTATGTATTTGATAAATTTTTATGGTTTATTAATTTAATTAATATGTGGTTATATTTTTTTTTAATTTTATACATATTATTGAATGTTGTGTATTTGATAAATTTTTATGGTTTATACATATTAATTGATATGGTGTGTGTATTTGATAAATTTTTATGGTTTATTACATATTAATTGGTATGTTTGTGTGTATTTGATAAATTTATATGTATTACATATTTATTGGTATTTTTGTGTGTATTTATGTATATAATGAATTTATATGGTTTATTACATGTTTATTGCATGTATATGTGTGTGTGTATATTTGATAAAGTCATATGTTTTATTACATATTAATTGATATGTGTGTATTTATTTGATAAATTTTTATGGTTTATTACATATTAATTGAAATGTGTGTGTATTTGTTAGATTTTTTATGGTTTATTACATATTAATTAATGTGTGTGTATGTATTTGATAAATTTTTATGGTTATTACATATTAATTAATATGTGTGTATATGTATTTTGATAAATTTATATAGTTTATCACATATTAATTGAAATGTGTGTGTATTTGATAAAGCTTTTATGGTTTATTACATATTAATTGATATGTGTGTGTGTATTTGATAAATTCATATGGTTTATTACATTAATTGGTATGTTGTGTGTATTTAATGAATTTATATGTTTTATTACATATTTATTGGTATTTTTGTGTGTATTTAATGTATATAATGAATTTATATGGTTTATTACATGTTTATTAGCATGTATATGTGTGTGTGTACATTTGATAAAGTCATATGTTTTATTACATATTAATTGATATGTGTGTATTTATTTGATAAATTTTTATGGTTTATTACATATTAATTGAAATGTGTGTGTATTTGTTAGATTTTTATGGTTTATTACATATTAATTATGTGTGTGTGTATGTATTTGATAAAATTTTTATGGTTTATTACATATTAATTATTGTGTGTATATATATTGATTAAATTTATATAGTTTATCAACATATTATTGATATTGGGGTATGTATGGAGGAAAGGTCGGAGGGCTGAGTAACGATAGGATGAAAGGGGGTAGGGAGGGGATAAAGGCAGAGGGGGGGACAGAAGAAGGGGGATGTGGGGGGAAGTGGAGAAGGGGATGGGGGAGCAGCAGAGGAAGGAGAGGGGTGGGGGATGGAGAAGGCAGAGGGGGGGAGGACAGAAGAGGATGTGGGTGGGAGGGAAGAAAAGGGTGGAGTGGGGAGGACAGAGGAAGGGATAGTGGGGGTGGAGAGAGAAGGGAGAAAGGCAGAGGTGTGAGGACGATAATGGAGGGATGGGGGGAGGGAGAAGGGAGGGGAGGAAGAGGAAGGGAGAGGGGGGGGGAGGGGAGAGGGGGGGAGGGGGGAGGACAGAAGGAAGGAAGGAGTAGGGGGGAGTATTTAGAAAAGGGGGAGGCGGGAGGACAGGAGGGAGGAAGAGTGGGGAGAGGGAGGGGGAGAAGTGGAGATAGGGAGCAACAGAGGAAGGGAGAGGGTGGGGGAGGGAGGGGAGGAAGGGGAGAGGGAGGACGAGGAAGAATAGGGAGAGAGGGGAGAAAGGCAGATAGGGGAGGACAGAGGAAGGAGAGGGGGGAGTGAGGAAATGGGGAGGAGGGGTACAGAGGAAGGAAAGGGGGGGGGGAGGGAGAAAGGGAGGGGGAGAACAGAGAAAGGGAGTGGGGGGGGTGGAGGGGAGGAAGGGGGAGGGGGAGACAGAGGAAGGGAAAGGCGGGGGGAGGCGAGAAAGGGGTAGTGGTAGAGACAGAGGACAGAGGAAGGGAAAGGGGGAGAGGAGGGGAGAAAGGCAGAGAGGGGTAGGACATGATGAAGGGAAAGGGGGGGGCGGCGAGAAAGCGGGAGGGGGAGGACAGAGGGAAGGGAGAGGGGGGGGGAGGGGTGATAAAGGAGAGGTCGAGCACAGAGGAAGGGAAGGGGGGGGAGGGAGGATAAGGGGGGAGGGGGGAGGCAGAGGAAGGAGGGGGAGGGGAGAAAGGCAGAGGAGGGGAGGAAAAGGAGGGGATAGGGGGGGGAGGAGAGAGGGGGGAGGGGAGACAGAGAAGGAAAGGGGGGGGGAGGAGAGTAAAGAGGGAGGGAGGACAGAGGAAGGAAATGGGGGTGGAGGGGAGAAAGGGGGATGAGGGATGACAGAGAGAGGAGAGGGGGGGGGAGGGGAGAATGGCATAGGGGGAGGACGAGGAGGGAGAGGGTGGGAGGGGGCGAGGGGAGAATGTAGAGGAAGGGAGGCAGAGGAAGGGGAAAGGGGGGTAGGAGAGACAAGAGGGAGGCGGGGGGAGGACAGAGGAAGGGAAAGGGGGGGGGAGGGGAGAAAGGGGGAGGAGGAGACAGAGTAGATGAGAGGCGGGGGGGGAGGGGAGTAAGGCAGAGGAGTGGAGGAATAGGAGGAGAGGGAGGGGGGAGGGGAAGAGGGAGGAGGAGGGGGCACAGGAGGGAATGGGAAGGGGGGGGGTAGGGGAGAAGGGAGGGAGAGGAGAGGAAGGAGAAGGGGGGGGGGGAGGGAGTGGTGAGAAAGGGGGAGGGGGGGGACCAGAGGAAGGGAGTGAGGTGGAGGGTGGAGGAGGGAGAAAAGGGGGAGGAGGGAGGACAGGAGGAAGCGAAAAGGCGGGGGAGGCCGAGAAGGGAGGGGGGCAGACAGAGGACAGAGGAAGAGGAAAAAGGGGAGAGAGGGAGAAAGCAGAGAGAGGGAGGACATGGAGAAGGGAAAGGGGGAGGGAGGCGAGAAAGGGGATCGGGAGACAGGAGGAAGAGAGGGTGTGTGTTTTTTTTTTTTTTTTTTTTTTTTTTTTGTTTTTTTCTTGTTGTGTTTTTTGTTCATGTGTTGTTTGTGTGTTGTGGTTTGTGTGTTAATGTATATATTATTATGATGTACATGATATTAATTGAAAGTTTTTTGTGGTGTGGGATTGTTGTATTTTATTTGATTAATTATTTTTATGTTTCATTAATATTAATGATGTGTTTGCTTATTGGAATATTTATGTTTATTAATAATTAATTGATATGTTGTTTTTTTATTGATAGAATGGTAGTATTGTAATGCATAATTGAATGTGGTTGTATTTTGATTATATGTTAGATGTTGGTGTTGGTGTGTTTTTTTTATCATAGTTTAATTGAATGTTGTTGTGTGAGTGTGGGTTTGAGGTTGTTGATAAATTTCTTATGGCTGTGAATTACATATTAATTGAAAATGTGTGTTGTATTTATTGATAAATTTCATATGGTTTATTACATAATAATTGGTTATGCTTGTGTTATTTGATAAATTTTATGTTATTACATATTAACTTAGATGTTGTTTGTGTGTATTTGATAAGTTCATATGGTTTATTACATAATTATTGTTATGTGTGTGTGTATTTAATAAATTTTAATGTTTATTACATATTAATTGATATGTGTGTGTTATATATATATTGATAAATTCATATGGTTATTACATATTAATTGTTATTATGTGTGTATTTGATAAATTTTAATGGTTTATACATATTAATTGATATGTGTGTGTTTGTTTTTAGATTTTTATGTTTATTACATATTAATTAATGTGTGTATGTATTGATAAATTTTATGGTTTATTACATATTAATTAATATGTGTTATATATGTATTTTGATAAATTTATATAGTTTATCACATATTAATTGAAATGTGTGTGTATTTGATAAAGCTTTATGGTTTATTACATATTAATTGATATGTGTGTGTTATTTGATAAATTCATATGGTTTATTACATATTAATTGGTATGTTTGTGTGTATTTGATAAATTCATATGATGTATTACATTTATTGGTATTTTTTGTGTATTTAATGTATATAATGAATTTATATGGTTTATTACATGTTTATTAGCATGTATATGTGTGTGTACATTTGATAAAGTCATATGTTTTTATTACATATTAATTGATATGTGTGTATTTATTTGATAAATTTTTATGGTTTATTACATATTAATTGAAATGTTTGTGTATTTGTTAGATTTTTTATGGTTTATTACATATTAATGTGTGTGTATGTATTTGATAAATTTTTATGGTTTATTACATATTAATTAATATGTGTGTATAATGTATTTTGATAAATTTATATAGTTTATCACATATTAATTGAAATGTGTGTGTATTTGATAAAGCTTTTATGGTTTATTACATATTAATTGATATGTTGTGTGTGTATTTGATAAATTCATATGGTTTATTACATATTATTGGTGGTATTGTTTGTGTGTATTAATGAATTTATATTTTATTACATATTTATTGGTTTTTTGTGTGTATTTAATGTATATAATGAATATTATATGGTTATTACATGTTTATTAGCATGTATATGTGTGTGTGTACATTTGATAAAGTCATATGTTTCATACATATTAATTGATATGTGTGTATTATTTGATAAAATTTTAAGTTATTACATATTAATTGAAATGTGTGTGTTATTTGTTAGATTTTTTATGGTTTATTACATATTAATTAATGACTTGTGTGGGTATGTATTATAATTTTTATGGTTTATACATATTAAGTATATGTGTGTAATATATTTGATAAATTTATAATAGTTTATCACATATTATTTGATATGTGTATGTATTTGGATTAAATTTCTTATGGCTTATTACATATTATTGAAATGTGTGTGTATTATTTGATAAATTCATATGGTTTATTTTACATAATAATTGTTATGTGTGTGTAGTTTGATAAATTTTATTGGTTTATCACATATTAATGATAGGTGTGTGTGTATTTGATAAATTCATATCGGGTTTATTACATAATTATTGTTAGGTCAGTGTGTGTATTTAATAAATTTTTTATGTTTATTACATATAATTGATATGTGTGTTGTGTTGTTATATATATATTTGATAAATTCATATGGTTTATTACATATTAATTGTTATGTGTGTGTAGTGATAAAATTTTATCGGTTTATTACATATTAACTTGATATGCTGTTGTGTATTTGGTTAGATTTTTTATGGTTTATTACATATTAATTAATGTGTGTTTATGTATTTGATAAATTTTTAGGTTTATTACATATTTATTAATATGTTTGTATATGTATTTTGATTAAATTTATATAGTTTATCACATATTAAAATGTGATATGGTGCTGTATGTATTTGATGAATTTTTATGATTTATTACATATTAATTGAAATGTGTATAATATTTTGATAAATTCATATAGTTTATTACATATTAATTGATATTTGTGTATTTTGATAATTTATGATTTATTACATATTAATTGAATGTGTGTGATTGATAAATTTTATGGTTAAAACATAAATTGAGATTGTGATGGGTATTTGATTAAAATTTCATTATTTCATTTACATTATAATTGAAATGCGTGTGTATTTCGATAAATTTTTATGTTATTACATATTACATATTAATTGAAATGTGTATATATTGATACAATTCATATAGTTTATTACCATATTAATTGAAATTGTGTGTTCTTCGAGAAATCTTTATGGTTATTACATTATTCAAATTGGATATGTGTGTGTATGTATTGGATAAATTTAATGGTCTATCACATATAATTGAAATGTTGGTGTATTTTTATTTGATAATTTTTTATGTTTATTGCATATTAATGATATGTGTGTGTGTTATATATATATTTTGATAATTCATAGATTTATTACATATAATGGTTATGTGTGTGTATTTGATAAATTTTATGGTGTATTACATATTAATGTGATATGATGTGTGTGTAATTTGTTAGAATTTTTATGCGTTTATTAACTATTAATTAATGTGTGTTTATGTATTTTGATAAATTTTGTTATGGTTTATTTAATATTAATTATATGTGTGTATATGTATTTTGATTAAATTATATAGTTTATACATATTAATTGAAATGTGTGTGTATTTGATAAAGCTTTTATGGTTTATTTACATATTATTGATTATGTGTGTGTTGTATTGATAAATTCATATGGTTTATTACGTTATTTTATTGGTAGTTTGTGTGTATTTGATAAATTCATATCATGTATTAATATTTATTGTATGTTTGTGTGTATTTAGGTATATAATGAATTTAATGGTTTATTACATGTTTATTACATGTATATAATGTGTGTGTATATTTGAAAAAGTCATAGTTTTATTACATATTAATTGATTATGTGTGTATTTATTTGATAAATTTTTATGGTTTATTACATATTAATTGAAATGTGTGTGTATTTGATAGATTTTTTATGGTTTATTACATATTAATTAAATGTGTGTGTATGTATTTGATAAATTTTTATGGTTTATTACATATTAATTAATATGTGTGTATATGTATTTTGATAAATTATATAGTTTATTCACATATTAATTGAAATGTGTGTGTATTTGAATAAATTTATATGGTTTATTACATATTATTTGATATGTGTGTGTATTAGATAATTTTTATGGTTATTACATATTAATTGAAATGTGTGTGTATTAGATAATATTTATGTTTTATTACATTAATTGAAATGTGTGTGTTTTGATAAATTTTTATGATTTATTACATATTATATTGATATGTGTGTGTGTATTTGATAATTTTATGGTTTATTACATATTATTTGATATGTGTATGTGTATTGATAAATTTATATTATCGCATATTAATTGAATGTGTGTGTATTAGATAAATATTTATGTTTTACAATATAATTGAAATGTGTGTGTATTTGATAAATTTTATGATTTATTACATATTATATGATATGCGTGTGTGTATTTGATAAATTCATATGGTTTATTACATATTAGTTGATATGTGTATGTGTATTGATATATTTATATAGTTTATCACATATTAATTGGAATGTGTGTGTATTTTGATAATTTTATGGTTTATTATATATTAATTGATATGTGTTTGTGTGTATTTATTTGATAAATTTTTTATGGTTTATTTACATATTAATTGATATGTGTATGTGTATTTGATAAATTTTTATGATTTATTACATATTAATGAAATGTGTGTGTATTGATAAATTTTTATGGTTTATTACATATTACATATAATTGAAATGTGTGTGTGTATTCGATAAATTTTTATGGTTTATTACATATTAATTGATATGTGTGTGTATGTATTTGATAAATTTATATGGTCTATCACATATTAATTGAAATGTGTGTATTTATTTGATAATTTTTTTGTTTTATTACATATTAATTGATGTGTGTATTTGATATATTTTTATGTTTATTACATATTAATTGATAATGTATGTGTATTTGATAAATTTAATATAGTTTATCGCATATTAATTGGAATGTGTGTGTATTTTGATAATTTTTATGGATTATTATAATATTAATTGATATGTGTTGTTATTGATTAAATTTGTTGTATGATTTATTACATATTAATTGAAATGCGTGTTGTATTCGATAAATCTTTATGATTTATTACATATTTATTGAAATGTGTATATATTTGATAAATTCATATAGTTTATTACATATTAATTGATATGTGTGTGTGTGTATTTGATAATTTTTTATGGTTTATTACATATTAATATGTTGTTGTGTATGTATTTGATAAATTTTTATGCTTATTACATATTTATTTAATTATGTGTGTGTATTTATTTGATACAATTATATGTTTATGACATATTAATTATGTATTTGATCTTTTATGGTTTATTACATATTAATGAATGTTGTGTGTATTTGATAAATTCATATGGTTTATTACATATTATGGTATGTTTGTGTGTATTTGATAAATTCATATTTTATTACATATTTATTGGTATTTTTGTGTGTATTTAATGTATATAATGAATTTATATGGTTTATTACATGTTATTAGCATGTATATGTGTGTGTACATTTGATAAAGTCATATGTTTTATTACATATTAATTGATATGTGTGTATTTATTTGATAAATTTTTATGGTTTATTACATATTAATTGAAATGTGTGTGTATTTGTTAGATTTTTATGGTTTATTACATATTAATTAATGTGTGGTGTATGTATTTGATAAATGGTTGATAAATATGTGTGTATATGTTTAAATTTATATTTTATCACATATTAATTGAAATGTGTGTGTATTTGATAAAGCTTTTATGGTTTATTACATATTAATTGATATGTGTGTGTTATTTGATAAATTCATATGGTTTATTACATATTAATTGGTATTTTGTGTGTATTTAATGAATTTATATGTTTTATTACATATTTATTGGTATTTTGTGTGTATTTAATGTATATAATGAATTTATATGGTTATTACATGTTTATTAGCATGTATATGTGTGTGTACATTTGATAAAGTCATATGTTTTATTACATATTAATGATATGTGTGTATTTATTTGATTTTTTATGGTTTATTATATTAATTGAAATGTGTGTGTATGTGTTTATTACATATTATTAATGTTGTGTGTATGTATTTGATAATTTTTTATGGTTTATTACATAATTAATATGTGTGTTATTGATAAATTTATTATAGTTTATACATATTAATTGAATGTGTATGTATTTTGATAAATTTTATGGTTTATTACATATTAACTTAAATGTGTGTACTATTTATTTTGATAAATTTATATAGTTTATTACATATTAATTGATGTGTGTGTATTTTGATAAATTTTATGTTTATTACTTGATGTGTGTATGTTAATTCATATAATTAAATTGATGTGTGTGTGTATTTGATAAATTTTTTATTTTATTACATATAATTGATATGTGTGGTGTATGTATTTGATAAATTTTTATGTTTTTACATTATTAATTGATATGTGTGTATTTGATAAATTTTATGGTTATTACATATTAATTGATATGTGTGTGTGTATTTGATAAATTTTTATGGTTTATTACATATAAATGTAATTTATAAATTTATGTATGTTGTATTTGTATTTTGATAAATTTTTATGTTATTACATATTAATTGATATGTGTGTATTGTATTAAATTTTTATGATTTATTACATATTTATTGAAATGTGTATATATTTGATATTCATAAGATGAATTGTGTGTATTGATAAATTTTTTGTTTATTACATATTAATTGAAATGTGTGTATTTGATAAATTTTTATGGTTTATTACATATTTGATATGTGTAATTGATAAATTTTTATGTTTATTACATATTATTGATATGTGTGTGTATTGATAAATTTTTATGGTTTATTATTACATATTAATTGAAATGTGTGTATTATTTGATAAATTATATGTTTATTACATATTAATTGAAATGTGTGTGTATTTATTTGATAATTTTATGTTTATTGTAATTGAAATGTGTGTATATTTGATAAATTTTTATGGTTTATTACATATTAATTGATGTGTGTATTTGTATTTTTATGGTTTATTACATATTAATTGATATGTGTGTATGTATTTAATGAATTTATATGTTTTCTTACATAATTATTGGTATGTTTGTGTGTATTTAATGAATTTATATGTTTTATTACATATTTATTGTATGTGTGTGTATTTAATAAATTTATATGTTTTATTACATTTATTGATGTATATGTATGTGTATGTATTTGTTAAATTTATATGGTTTATACATATTAATTGAAATGTGTGTGTATTTGATAAATTTTTATGGTTTATTACATATTAATTGATATGTATGTGTGTATGTATTTGATAAATTTTTATGGTTTATTACATATTAATTGATATGTATGTGTGTATTTGATAAATTTTATGGTTTATTACATATTAATTGATATGTGTGTGTATTTGATAAATTTTATGTTTATTACATATTTATTGAAATGTGTGTATTTGATAATTTTTATGGTTTATTACATATTAATTGTGTATTTGATAAATTTATGGATATTAATTGAAATGTGTGTGTGTTTATGTTTATTACATATTAATTGAAATGTGTGTGTATTTGATAAATTTTATGGTTTATTACATATTATTGTATGTATTTGATAAATTTATATGGTTATACATATTAATTGAAATGTGTGTATTTATTTGATAATTTTTTATGTTTTATTACATATTAATTGAAATGTGTGTATATTTGATAAATTTTTATGGTTTATTACATATTAATTGATGTGTGTATTTGATAATTTTTATGGTTTATTACATATTAATTGATATGTGTGTATTTGATAATTTTATGTTTATTACATATTAATTAATATGTATTTGATAAATTTATATAGTTTATTACATATTAATTGGAATGTGTGTGTATTTTGATAATTTTTATGGTTTATTACATATTAATTGATATGTGTGTGTGTATTTATTTGATAAATTTATGGTTTATTACATATTAATTGTGTGTATGTATTGGTTTATTACATATTAATTGATGTGTGTGTATTTTGATAAATTTTTTTATTACATATTAATTGAAATGTGTGTGTATTTGATAAATTTTATGGTTTATTACATATTACATATTAATTGAAATGTGTGTATTTGATAAATTCGTTTATTACATATTATTGAAATGTGATTTGATAAATTTATAGTTTATTACATATTAATTGATATGTGTGTATTGATAAATTTTATGGTTTATTACATATGGTTATACATATTAATTGAAATGTGTGTGTATTTATTTGATAATTTTTTATGTTTATTACATATTAATTGAAATGTGTGTATATTTGATAAATTTTTATGGTTTATTACATATTAATTGATGTGTGTATTGATATTTTTTATGGTTTATTACATATTATTGATATGTGTGTATGTATTTAATTTATATTACTGTATTTAATGAATTTATATGTTTTATTACATATTTATTGGTATGTTTGTGTGAATTTATATGGTTTACTGTATTTGATAAATTTATGTTTATTACATATTAATTGAAATGTGTGTGTATTTGATAAATTTTATGGTTTATTACATATTAATTGATATGTATGTGTGTATGTATTTGATAAATTTTATGGTTTATTACATATTAATTGATGTGTGTGTATTGATAAAATTTTTATGGTTTATTACATATTAATTGATATGTGTGTGTATTTGATAAATTTTTATGTTTATTACATATTAATTGAAATGTGTGTGTATTTGATAAATTTTTATGGTTTATTACATATTAATTGATATGTATTTGAAATTTTTATGGTTTATTACATTACATATTAATTGAAATGTGTGTGTATTTTGATAATTTTTATGGTTTATTACATATTAATTGATATGTATTTGATAAATTTTATGGTTTATACATATTAATTGAAATGTGTGTGTATTATTTGATAATTTTTATGGTTTATTACATATTAATTGAAATGTGTGTATATTTGTTTTATGTTTATTACATATTAATTGGTGTGTATTTGATAATTTTATGGTTTATTACATATTAATTGATGTGTGTATTTGATAAATTTTATGGTTTATTACATATTAATTATATGTGTATTTGATAAATTTATATAGTTTATACATATTAATTGGAATGTGTGTGTATTTGATAAATTTTTATGGTTTATTACATATTAATTGATATGTGTGTGTGTATATTTTTTATGGTTTATTACTGTGTATGTATTTGATAAATTTATTTTATTACATATTAATTGAAATGTGTGTGTATTTGATAAATTTTGTTATTACATATTAATTGAAATGTGTGTGTATTTGATAAAATTTTATGGTTTATTACATATTACAATTGAAATGTGTATATATTTGATAAATTTTATGTTTATTACATATTAATTGAAATGTGTATTTGATAAATTTATAGTTTATTACATATTAATTGATATGTGTGTATTGATAAATTTTTATGGTTTATTACATATTAATTGTGTTGATAAATTTATATGTTATTACATATTAATTGAAATGTGTGTGTATTTATTTGATAATTTTTTTTATTTATTACATATTAATTGAAATGTGTGTATATTTGATAAATTATGTTTATTACATATTATTGATATGTGTGTGTATTTGATAATTTTTATATTACATATTAATTGAAATGTGTGTGTATTATTTGATAATTTTTTATGTTTTATTGCATATTAATTGAAATGTGTGTATATTTGATAAATTTTTATGGTTTATTACATATTAATTGATGTGTGTATTTGATATATTTTTATGGTTTATTACATATTAATTGATATGTGTGTATTTGATAATTTTTTATGGTTTATTACATATTAATTAATATGTGTATTTGATAAATTTATATAGTTTATACATATTAATTGAATGTGTGTGTATTTTGATAATTTTTATGGTTTATTACATATTAATTGATATGTGTGTATTATTTGATAAATTTATGGTTTATTACATATTAATTGAAATGTGTGTATGTATTTGATATTTTATGTTTATTACATATTAATTGAAATGTGTGTGTATTTGATAAATTTATAAGTTTATTACATATTAATTGAAATGTGTGTGTATTTGATAAATTTTTAAGGTTTATTACATATTATTGATATGTGTGTGTATGTATTTGATAAATTTTTATGGTTATTACATATTAATTGATATGTGTGTGTATATTTGAATTTTTATGGTTTATTACATATTAATTGATATGTGTGTGTATTGATAAAATTTTATGATTTATTACATATTACATATTAATTGAAATGTGTATATATTTGATAAATTCATATAGTTTATTACATATTAATTGATATGTGTGTATTGATAAATTTTTTATGGTTTATTACATATTAATTGATATGTGTATATATTTGATAAATTCATATAGTTTATTACATATTAATTGATATGTGTGTATTGATAAATTTTTTATGGTTTATTACATATTAATTGAAATGTGTGTATGTTTGTAAGATTTATTACATATTAATTGAAATGTGTGTGTATTTGATAAATTTTATGGTTATTACATATTAATTGATATGTGTGTGTATTCGATAAATTTTATGATTTATTACATATTACTATTGATAAAATAGTTTCTTAATAACTATGTAATTTTTATGAAATTTCAACAATATTTAGTAATTTTTCAAATTATTACAACAACATCTATATAATTTCTATAAAATTAACTTAGATATTAGTAAATCATTGTAAATATTTCATGACATCTAGTAAATTTTTAAAAAGTTTTATCCGACTTCTAGTAAATATTTAGAAATTTTATGTGACTTCTAGTAAATATTTAGAAATTTTTTGTAACTTCTGGTAAATATTTAGAAACTTTCTATCACTTCTAGTAAATTTTTTATTAATTTTTCCTATGTGATTACGACTGAATTTGAAAATCATTCTGACTTCTAGTAAATATTTATAATATTCTATAGACTTCTAGTAAATATTTATAATATTCTATATACTTCTAGTAAATATTTATAATATTGTATAGACTTCTAGTAATTTTTTTATATTATTTCCATCACTTCTAATAAATTTTTATACATTTTCACATAAGTGTAGTAATTATTTATAACATTTTACAGACTGTTATTAAATTTCTTTATAATTACTTTAATATCTACCACTTTTTAAATTATTTCAATAACATGTTGTAAAAAGTCCTATAGTTATCATATACATTTCTATAAAAAGATATAAAAAACATGACTTTATTTATTCAAAATAAAAATTACCTCAAAGATATATCTGATTGGATTCTTGAGAAAATACAATTCATTTCCATAAAAATGAATGGTTTTCCCAAGATCAGTAACTGCAACACACAATCATAATGATTGGTTAAGAAACATGCGCACGTAAATATATATGTAAAGAAGATACTTGATGAATTAATTCATTTTTAAAATGTCTTTATATCAGATTATGATTTCAAACTTAGCTAAATTGAACAATAATTCTATTGATGACAATGTAGATGGGAACAAAGCAATAGAGAAACAGATAGAAGACGAAAAGAAAGCAGTAGTAAATGATTATGGAAACTATCACATCAAGGAGCATGTGGATATCAACAACCAATTATGTAGAAGAAGATGAAATTAATGTCTTCGGTAAGATATTTTAATTATTAATCTTATTTAATATTACTTTCAGATGAAATAAGGCAGGTATTGAAAGAAACAATACCAGATTTTGATGAGAAGACAAGATCATGGCCACAGAATGAGTATTGGAAGAAGACAATAGAAATGATAAATTTGAACTTGGAAGAAATATTATCTGATTTCTATGAATTCTTCGATGATGGTTATGGTTGCGGTGATAATGTTTGTTATGTATGTCGGCTGCAGACCATGGAAATGATTATAAATAACAAGTTAAATGGAAAATGATTGTTTTATTTAATAAATGTTGTTATTTAATGTTTTTTATACTAATTTTACATGTCATGTGCATGCACTAGGCATGTTGTCAGCATGTCATGAGCAAATATTTTTTACTTTATATAATCATGACTATTGAAGACGAAGAAGAATAAATTTGATGACGACAATGATAGTGGATATATATGTATTTTTAAATGTAAATAAATATTTTAAATTGTTTTATAATATATTCTCCTTCCCCTTTTCTTTATCATATATATTTAAAAAGTGTTACCTTAATATATAAAACCTGGGGGGAAATAAAAAGGAAATAATGAAATACAGAAGAAAAATAACTGAAGAAAAAGTAAAATTTATTATTTTTTATCGTTGCCAATTATTATACTTTTAGGTAATGAACAATAACGAAAAAATGAATTTCTCAAATCTAATAATGGATCATGTAAATTTATTTTTAATATTCAATAGTTATTATCTAAATTTCAGAAATACAATAATTCAACCAACGATCTAGCGGAATCAAGAGGAAAGATTTAATTAAAGTAAATTTATAATTATATAATAATAATTAAAATTATTTTAGAATTATGATAATTTTCCTGTTGTTGATGATGCTGTCCTTCATGATGACAACAGTTAGTTTTTATTTATGAAAAATTTATAATTTTTTTTTATAAAGTTTTTATCTTTATTTTAATTTTTTATTAACATATTATGAAAATATTAAAATTATTTATAGAGTCATGTGGGAAATACAAAAACTATTGTGTGAATACAAATCATAAAGGTGACTGCCATAGTGTTATGGAAAAATACTATGGTCAATATTTTTACGAGAAAAAATATTATACATGTCCCACATGTAGATCTATAGGAATAGGTGCATATATAGACTTTTATAGATTGCATGCAGACCACTTAGGGCAGTTTACAATAAATAAGAAACAATTACTAAGGACAATATTAGAAAAAGAAGTGGATGTGATACCAGCGAAGAAAAGAAAGAAGATATAAGAATCATCTCGGTTGATGATGAAGAAATAAAGATTGAACCTGAGATAATTGAAGATGATTGGAGCAATTTTCAAATAGTGGACGAAATGAATGAGGAAGATATCGCGTTACAAGAATCTATTGATAAAGAAAATGAAAATGTGCTTGTTGGTGGCTCACTTGATGATATCTCAATTGAAACAGATCTTTACAAATGCCACCAAATCCTGAAACTTGATCTATCAAGTGGAACTATAAAGAAATAATTTTACCTGAATCGATGGTTAATCAATTATTTAAAATAATCAATGAATTGAAACAAGTTAAAATTCAATTCGGATCAATGTTGAATTCATTAAAGATGATGAAACAAAAACTTGTAGATTATCAAATCGTGCTGTTCACCTCACTAATAACTTTTTTGAAGACGGAATAAAGGAATTAAATGAAAAAATAGCTATAAGAAGCGAGCTTGGATCAGTTGGATACTGAGCCGTATATTGGAAATAAATTTTAAAATAACAAAAGTAACAGATCAGTAGACTATCTGGAAAAAGCTATATTCCAACTCCCATCAACCTCAAAAAGAAAAAGGCTGTTGTTAATATCAAAACAATGACAATTTGTGTTTCA
>JACMZG010000349.1:0-19779 GCA_018340805.1 Microvelia longipes | reverse complement strand
TCTAAACCACAACAAATTCTGATGGAAGAAAAATCTCGCTATTGCCTTCAATGTTTGTTATTTGTTTGTTAAAGCCCCAGCCGTTATTTAAAGTGCTTTTTTTCAAAATGAATCTAAAAAAATAAATAAGCCATGAAATCACTATTTTAATAACTGATTTTCGATTCAGAGAACCACAGTTTGTTTAAAGCACCCCAACCAAAAAAGTACAATATGCAATATTGTCTGGAACCGATCTTAAAACAGTAGAAAACAGAAGTTTTCTCCGTGTTTCCCACTTGTCTAAATGCGTATGATAAACGATGTTTTATATTGCCTCCCTGAACATGGTTAGGGTTAGGAAAATAGTATTTGAAAAACAAAATTCTTGCCGATGGCCTTCTACAAATGATTCCTTTGATTGGGGGTGAAATCCGCTTATTCTATCCTAAGTATGTTTAAAGCCCGTATTAAAGTGTTTAAATGATCATAAGCATTTGAAATCACTATTTTAATTAACTGGATTTTCGATCAGGAGGAGAGACCACAGTAAATCACACAAAAGAGTACAACTAATGCATATGTCTGGAACGATCTAAATAGAAACAGAGTTCTCGTTGTTCCCACTGCCTTTAAAATGCAAAAATAACACTGTATATTGTACTGAACTGTTAGGGAAATAGATTTGTTGAAACAAATCTTGTCGATCTTCTACATTCTTGATGGGAATCGCTTATTTCTCTAATGTTATTGTTTTTTTTTTAAAGGGCCCCGCGTATTTTTAACGTGGCTTAAAATGTATCAAAATAAGCATGAAACACTAGTAATAACTGGATTTCGATCGAGAACCACAGTTCGATTAAGTATAATCACACAAATTAAAAAATGTCGGGTCTAAGTAAGGTTATACAGTAATAATACATCTAATTTTTAGAGATGTGCAAAGTAAAATTAATGGTCCGTATGTGGTGCTCGATGGAAGAAATCTAAATCAGTATAGTTATAGAGGAAAACAAGAAGAGAAAAGAGCCAGACCGCACAGTAAGAAGAATAAGTAGATGTCATCCAGTTCTAATGTTTTTCTCGTCGTTGTCCCACCATCTAGACTAAAAAAAGTGCATGTTGGAAAAAAAAAATTGAAAATAACACGTTTTATGTGACTGGAAACATGTAGAAATGGATTTAGAATTGACAAAAATTTCTGCCGATGGCTATCTTACACAATTCTTGATGGGGTGGAAGGGGGAAAAGGGGAAAATCGCTATATTTAAACAACTCTAATTGTTTGTAGTTGTTTAAGGATTGGTTTTTTATTTAGAAGGGCAGGTAGGTTAAGTGGCGGTTTAAAATAATACAAAAAGAGCGGAGCAAAACATAGAAATCAACTAATAGGAAGAGATTTAATAACTGGATTATCAAGAACGGAGAACCGACAAGTTAAGAGACAACAGCAAGTGGGTAAACAAACATTAAGTATGCGAAGGATATATTTAATATGATCGTATTGGAACGATCATAGAAGGGAAAGAAGTAGGTTTAAAGGGATAGAGGAAAAACAGAAAGTGAGTTTCTCGCAAATGCGGCGTAAAGGGTTCCCAAACTGAATAAAATGCATATGAGAGAAAACCTTTGTTTTACTTAAATTAACTAGATTCCTGTGTTCCTCATATTGGCATAATTGCATAAAGTTGTATCTGTGGTGATCTCGTGTAGACTATTGGATTTTACGGAAAGCTGGAAGAGATGGCAATGGGTGAGAACAAATCTGGGCGCCGTTAAAATGGCTCATACACAAATGACTTGGTAGTGGAAATCGTTCTTAATTTGTCTCTTTAATTATGGTTGTAATTGTTCTTTTTTATTAATGTAAGCACTAATAGCTTAAACAAACATTAGGGGAAATTATCATCAGACTTGTTAGAGCCCATCGGGCAGATTTGTTCAATCTATTTCTACCATGTTCAGCATATACGTTGTATTCATGCTTTGCAGGTGGGAACCCGAGGAAATTCTGGGTTTCTAACTGATGTCAGAATTGCTGTTGTATTTTGCTGTGGTTCTCTGATCGAAATCCAGTATTAAATAGTGATCGGGCAGTATAAGTGCTTAAAATTGATCAAAATAAGCACTGAAAATCATATTTTTAATTAACTGGAATTTCGATCAGAGAACCACAGTAAATCACACAAAGTACAACTTATGCAATATGTCTGGAACGAATCTAAAGTAAAACCGAAGTTTTCTCGTGTTTCCCACTGCTAAAATGCATGAAATAACACTGTTATTGCTGAACATGTTAGGAAATAGATTGAAACAAATCTGCCGATGGCTTCTACAATTCTTGATGGAAATCGCTTTTTTCTCTAATGTTATTGTTTAAAGCGTATTTAAGTGCTTAAAATGATCAAAATAAGCATGAAAATCACTATTTTAATAACTGGATTTCGATCAGAGAACCACAGTAAATCACACAAAGTACAACTTATGCAATATGTCTGGAACGAATCTAAAGTAGAAAACCGAAGTTTTCTCGTGTTTCCCACTGCTAAAATGCATGAAATAACACTGTTATATTGCTGAACATGTTAGGAAATAGATTGAAACAAATCTGCCGATGGCTTCTACAATTCTTGATGGAAATCGCTTATTTCTCTAATGTTATTGTTTAAAGCGTATTTAAGTGCTTAAAATGATCAAAATAAGCATGAAAATCACTATTTTAATAACTGGATTTCGATCAGAGAACCACAGTAAATCACACAAAGTACAACTTATGCAATATGTCTGGAACGAATCTAAAGTAGAAAACCGAAGTTTTCTCGTGTTTCCCACTGCTAAAATGCATGAAATAACACTGTTATATTGCTGAACATGTTAGGAATAGATTGAAACAAATCTGCCGATGGCTTCTACAATTCTTGATGGAAATCGCTTATTTCTCTAATGTTATGTTTAAAGCGTATTTAAGTGCTTAAAATGATCAAAATAAGCATGAAAATCACTATTTTAATAACTGGATTTCGATCAGAGAACCACAGTAAATCACACAAAGTACAACTTATGCAATATGTCTGGAACGAATCTAAAGTAAAACCGAAGTTTTCTCGTGTTTCCCACTGCTAAAATGCATGAAATAACACTGTTATATTGCTGAACATGTTAGGAAATAGATTGAAACAAATCTGCCGATGGCTTCTACAATTCTTGATGGAAATCGCTTATTTCTCTAATGTTATTTAAAGCGTATTTAAGTGCTTAAAATGATCAAAATAAGCATGAAAATCACTATTTTAATAACTGGATTTCGATCAGAGAACCACAGTAAATCACACAAAGTACAACTTATGCAATATGTCTGGAACGAATCTAAAGTAGAAAACCGAAGTTTTCTCGTGTTTCCCACTGCTAAAATGCATGAAATAACACTGTTATATTGCTGAACATGTTAGGAAATAGATTGAAACAAATCTGCCGATGGCTTCTACAATTCTTGATGGAAATCGCTTATTTCTCTAATGTTATTGTTTAAAGCGTATTTAAGTGCTTAAAATGATCAAAATAAGCATGAAAATCACTATTTTAATAACTGGATTTCGATCAGAGAACCACAGTAAATCACACAAAGTACAACTTATGCAATATGTCTGGAACGAATCTAAAGTAGAAAACCGAAGTTTTCTCGTGTTTCCCACTGCTAAAAATGCATGAAATAACACTGTTATATTGCTGAACATGTTAGGAAATAGATTGAAACAAATCTGCCGATGGCTTCTACAATTCTTGATGGAAATCGCTTATTTCTCTAATGTTATTGTTTAAAGCGTATTTAAGTGCTTAAAATGATCAAAATAAGCATGAAAATCACTATTTTAATAACTGGATTTCGATCAGAGAACCACAGTAAATCACACAAAGTACAACTTATGCAATATGTCTGGAACGAATCTAAAGTAGAAAAACCGAAGTTTCTCGTGTTTCCCACTGCTAAAATGCATGAAATAACACTGTTATATTGCTGAACATGTTAGGAAATAGATTGAAACAAATCTGCCGATGGCTTCTACAATTCTTGATGGAAATCGCTTATTTCTCTAATGTTATTGTTTAAAGCGTATTTAAGTGCTTAAAATGATCAAAATAAGCATGAAAATCACTATTTTAATAACTGGATTTCGATCAGAGAACCACAGTAAATCACAAAGTACAACTTATGCAATATGTCTGGAACGAATCTAAAGTAGAAAACCGAAGTTTTCTCGTGTTTCCCACTGCTAAAATGCATGAAATAACACTGTTATATTGCTGAACATGTTAGGAAATAGATTGAAACAAATCTGCCGATGGCTTCTACAATTCTTGATGGAAATCGCTTATTTCTCTAATGTTATTGTTTAAAGCGTATTTAAGTGCTTAAAATGATCAAAATAAGCATGAAAATCACTATTTTAATAACTGGATTTCGATCAGAGAACCACAGTAAATCACACAAAGTACAACTTATGCAATATGTCTGGAACGAATCTAAAGTAGAAAACCGAAGTTTTCTCGTGTTTCCCACTGCTAAAATGCATGAAATAACACTGTTATATTGCTGAACATGTTAGGAAATAGATTGAAACAAATCTGCCGATGGCTTCTACAATTCTTGATGGAAATCGCTTATTTCTCTAATGTTATTGTTTAAAGCGTATTTAAGTGCTTAAAATGATCAAAATAAGCATGAAAATCACTATTTTAATAACTGGATTTCGATCAGAGAACCACAGTAAATCACACAAAGTACAACTTATGCAATATGTCTGGAACGAATCTAAAGTAGAAAACCGAAGTTTCTCGTGTTTCCCACTGCTAAAATGCATGAAATAACACTGTTATATTGCTGAACATGTTAGGAAATAGATTGAAACAAATCTGCCGATGGCTTCTACAATTCTTGATGGAAATCGCTTATTTCTCTAATGTTATTGTTTAAAGCGTATTTAAGTGCTTAAAATGATCAAAATAAGCATGAAAATCACTATTTTAATAACTGGATTTCGATCAGAGAACCACAGTAAATCACACAAAGTACAACTTATGCAATATGTCTGGAACGAATCTAAAGTAGAAAACCGAAGTTTTCTCGTGTTTCCCACTGCTAAAATGCATGAAATAACACTGTTATATTGCTGAACATGTTAGGAAATAGATTGAAACAAATCTGCCGATGGCTTCTACAATTCTTGATGGAAATCGCTTATTTCTCTAATGTTATTGTTTAAAGCGTATTTAAGTGCTTAAAATGATCAAAATAAGCATGAAAATCACTATTTTAATAACTGGATTTCGATCAGAGAACCACAGTAAATCACACAAAGTACAACTTATGCAATATGTCTGGAACGAATCTAAAGTAGAAAACCGAAGTTTTCTCGTGTTTCCCACTGCTAAAATGCATGAAATAACACTGTTATATTGCTGAACATGTTAGGAAATAGATTGAAAACAATCTGCCGATGGCTTCTACAATTCTTGATGGAAATCGCTTATTTCTCTAATGTTATTGTTTAAAGCGTATTTAAGTGCTTAAAATGATCAAAATAAGCATGAAAATCACTATTTTAATAACTGGATTTCGATCAGAGAACCACAGTAAATCACACAAAGTACAACTTATGCAATATGTCTGGAACGAATCTAAAGTAGAAAACCGAAGTTTTCTCGTGTTTCCCACTGCTAAAATGCATGAAATAACACTGTTATATTGCTGAACATGTTAGGAAATAGATTGAAACAAATCTGCCGATGGCTTCTACAATTCTTGATGGAAATCGCTTATTTCTCTAATGTTATTGTTTAAAGCGTATTTAAGTGCTTAAAATGATCAAAATAAGCATGAAAATCACTATTTTAATAACTGGATTTCGATCAGAGAACCACAGTAAATCACAAAGTACAACTTATGCAATATGTCTGGAACGAATCTAAAGTAGAAAAACCGAAGTTTTCTCGTGTTTCCCACTGCTAAAATGCATGAAATAACACTGTTATATTGCTGAACATGTTAGGAAATAGATTGAAACAAATCTGCCGATGGCTTCTACAATTCTTGATGGAAATCGCTTATTTCTCTAATGTTATTGTTTAAAGCGTATTTAAGTGCTTAAAATGATCAAAATAAGCATGAAAATCACTATTTTAATAACTGGATTTCGATCAGAGAACCACAGTAAATCACACAAAGTACAACTTATGCAATATGTCTGGAACGAATCTAAAGTAGAAAACCGAAGTTTTCTCGTGTTTCCCACTGCTAAAATGCATGAAATAACACTGTTATATTGCTGAACATGTTAGGAAATAGATTGAAACAAATCTGCCGATGGCTTCTACAATTCTTGATGGAAATCGCTTATTTCTCTAATGTTATTGTTTAAAGCGTATTTAAGTGCTTAAAATGATCAAAATAAGCATGAAAATCACTATTTTAATAACTGGATTTCGATCAGAGAACCACAGTAAATCACACAAAGTACAACTTATGCAATATGTCTGGAACGAATCTAAAGTAGAAAACGAAGTTTTCTCGTGTTTCCCACTGCTAAAATGCATGAAATAACACTGTTATATTGCTGAACATGTTAGGAAATAGATTGAAACAAATCTGCCGATGGCTTCTACAATTCTTGATGGAAATCGCTTATTTCTCTAATGTTATTGTTTAAAGCGTATTTAAGTGCTTAAAATGATCAAAATAAGCATGAAAATCACTATTTAATAACTGGATTTCGATCAGAGAACCACAGTAAATCACACAAAGTACAACTTATGCAATATGTCTGGAACGAATCTAAAGTAGAAAACCGAAGTTTTCTCGTGTTTCCCACTGCTAAAATGCATGAAATAACACTGTTATATTGCTGAACATGTTAGGAATAGATTGAAACAAATCTGCCGATGGCTTCTACAATTCTTGATGGAAATCGCTTATTTCTCTAATGTTATTGTTTAAAGCGTATTTAAGTGCTTAAAATGATCAAAATAAGCATGAAAATCACTATTTTAATAACTGGATTTCGATCAGAGAACCACAGTAAATCACACAAAGTACAACTTATGCAATATGTCTGGAACGAATCTAAAGTAGAAAACCGAAGTTTTCTCGTGTTTCCCACTGCTAAAATGCATGAAATAACACTGTTATATTGCTGAACATGTTAGGAAATAGATTGAAACAATCTGCCGATGGCTTCTACAATTCTTGATGGAAATCGCTTATTTCTCTAATGTTATTGTTTAAAGCGTATTTAAGTGCTTAAAATGATCAAAATAAGCATGAAAATCACTATTTTAATAACTGGATTTCGATCAGAGAACCACAGTAAATCACACAAAGTACAACTTATGCAATATGTCTGGAACGAATCTAAAGTAGAAAACCGAAGTTTTCTCGTGTTTCCCACTGCTAAAATGCATGAAAAACACTGTTATATTGCTGAACATGTTAGGAAATAGATTGAAACAAATCTGCCGATGGCTTCTACAATTCTTGATGGAAATCGCTTATTTCTCTAATGTTATTGTTTAAAGCGTATTTAAGTGCTTAAAATGATCAAAATAAGCATGAAAATCACTATTTTAATAACTGGATTTCGATCAGAGAACCACAGTAAATCACACAAAGTACAACTTATGCAATATGTCTGGAACGAATCTAAAGTAGAAAACCGAAGTTTTCTCGTGTTTCCCTGCTAAAATGCATGAAATAACACTGTTATATTGCTGAACATGTTAGGAAATAGATTGAAACAAATCTGCCGATGGCTTCTACAATTCTTGATGGAAATCGCTTATTTCTCTAATGTTATTGTTTAAAGCGTATTTAAGTGCTTAAAATGATCAAAATAAGCATGAAAATCACTATTTTAATAACTGGATTTCGATCAGAGAACCACAGTAAATCACACAAAGTACAACTTATGCAATATGTCTGGAACGAATCTAAAGTAGAAAACCGAAGTTTTCTCGTGTTTCCCACTGCTAAAATGCATGAAAAACACGTTATATTGCTGAACATGTTAGGAAAATTGTCTACAATTCTTGATGGAAATCGCTTATTTCTCTAATGTTATTGTTTCGTATTTAAGTGCTTAAAATGATCAAAATAAGCATGAAAATCACTATTTTAATAACTGGATTTCGATCAGAGAACCACAGTAAATCACACAAAGTACAACTTATGCAATATGTCTGGAACGAATCTAAAGTAGAAAACCGAAGTTTTCTCGTTTCCACTGCTAAAATGCATGAAATAACACTGTTATATTGCTGAACAATTAGAAACAAATCTGCCGATGGCTTCTACAATTCTTGATGGAAATCGCTTATTTCTCTAATGTTATTGTTTAAAGCGTATTTAAGTGCTTAAAATGAAATAAGCATGAAAATCACTATTTTAATAACTGGATTTCGATCAGAGAAACACAGTAAATCACACAAAGTACAACTTATGCAATATGTCTGGAACGAATCTAAAGTAGAAAACCGAAGTTTTCTCGTGTTTTCCCACTGCTAAAATGCATGAAAAACACTGTTTATGGGAAATAGATTGAAACAAATCTGCCGATGGCTTCTACAATTCTTGATGGAAATCGCTTATTTCTCTAATGTTATTGTTTAAAGCGTATTTAAGTGCTTAAAATGATCAAAATAAGCATGAAAATCACTATTTAATAACTGGATTTCGATCAGAGAACCACAGTAAATCACAAAAGTACAACTTATGCAATATGTCTGAACGAATCTAAAGTAGAAAACCGAAGTTTTCTCGTGTTTCCCACTGCTAAAATGCATGAAATAACACTTATATTGCTGAACAGTTAGGAAATAGATTGAAACAAATCTGCCGATGGCTTCTACAATTCTTGATGGAAATCGCTTATTCTCTAATGTTATTGTTTAAAGCGTATTTAAGTGCTTAAAATGATCAAAATAAGCATGAAAATCACTATTTTAATAACTGGATTCGATCAGAGAACCACAGTAAATCACACAAAGTACAACTTATGCAATATGTCTGGAACGAATCTAAAGTAGAAAACCGAAGTTTTCGTTTCCCACTGCTAAAATGCATGAAATAACACTGTTATATTGCTGAACATGTTAGGAAATAGATTGAAACAAATCTGCCGATGGCTTCTACAATTCTTGATGGAAATCGCTTATTTCTCTAATGTTATTGTTTAAAGCGTATTTAAGTGCTTAAAATGATCAAAATAAGCATGAAAATCACTATTTTAATAACTGGATTTCGATCAGAGAACCACAGTAAATCACACAAAGTACAACTTATGCAATATGTCTGGAACGAATCTAAAGTAGAAAACCGAAGTTTTCTCTGTTTCCCACTGCTAAAATGCATGAAATAACACTGTTATATTGCTGAACATGTAGGAAATAGATTGAAACAAATCTGCCGATGGCTTCTACAATTCTTGATGGAAATCGCTTATTTCTCTAATGTTATTGTTTAAAGCGTATTAAGTGCTTAAAATGATCAAAATAAGCATGAAAATCACTATTTTAATAACTGGAATTTCGATCAGAGAACACAGTAAATCACACAAAGTACAACTTATGCAATATGTCTGGAACGAATCTAAAGTAGAAAACCGAAGTTTTCTCGTGTTTCCCACTGCTAAAATGCATGAAATAACACTGTATATTGCTGAACATTAGGAAATAGATTGAAACAAATCTGCCGATGGCTTCTACAATTCTTGATGGAAATCGCTTATTTCTCTAATGTTATTGTTTAAAGCGTATTTAAGTGCTTAAAATGATCAAATAAGCATGAAAATCACTATTTTAATAACTGGATTTCGATCAGAGAACCACAGTAAATCACACAAAGTACAACTTATGCAATATGTCTGGAACGAATCTAAAGTAGAAAACCGAAGTTTTCTCGTGTTTCCCACGCTAAAATGCATGAAATAACACTGTTTATTGCTGAACATGTTAGGAAATAGATTGAAACAAATCTGCCGATGGCTTCTACAATTCTTGATGGAAATCGCTTATTTCTCTAATGTTATTGTTTAAAGCGTATTTAAGTGCTTAAAATGATCAAAATAAGCATGAAAATCACTATTTTAATAACTGGATTTCGATCAGAGAACCACAGTAAATCACACAAAGTACAACTTATGCAATATGTCTGGAACGAATCTAAAGTAGAAAACCGAAGTTTCTCGTGTTTCCCACTGCTAAAATGCATGAAATAACACTGTTATATTGCGAACATGTTAGGAAATAGATTGAAACAAATCTGCCGATGGCTTCTACAATTCTTGATGGAAATCGCTTATTTCTCTAATGTATTTGTAAAGCGTATTTAAGTGCTTAATGATCAAAATAAGCATGAAAATCACTATTTAATAATGGATTTCGATCAGAGAACCACAGTAATCACACAAAGTACAACTATGCAATATGTCTGGAACGAATCTAAAGTAGAAAACCGAAGTTTCTCGTGTTTCCCACTGCTAAAATGCATGAAATAACACTTTATATTGCTGAACATGTTAGGAAATAGATTGAAACAAATCTGCCGATGGCTTCTACAATTCTTGATGAAATCGCTTATTTCTCTAATGTTATTGTTTAAAGCGTATTTAATTTAAATGATCAAAATAAGCATGAAAATCACTATTTATAACTGGATTTCGATCAGAGAACCACAGTAAATCACACAAAGACAACTATGCAATATGTCTGGAACGAATCTAAAGTAGAAACCGAAGTTTCTCGTGTTCCCACTGCTAAATGCATGAAATAACACTGTTATATGCTGAACTGTTAGGAAATAGATTGAAACAAATCTGCCGATGGCTTCTACAATCTTGATGGAAATCGCTTATTTCTCTAATGTTATTGTTAAAGCGTATTTAAGTGCTTAAAATGATCAAAATAAGCATGAAAATCACTATTTAATAACTGGATTTCGATCAGAGAACCACAGTAAATCACACAAAGTACAACTTATGCAATATGTCTGGAACGAATCTAAAGTAGAAAACCGAAGTTTCTCGTGTTCCCACTGCTAAAATGCATGAAAATAACACTGTATATTGCTGAACATTTAGGAAATAGATTGAAACAAATCTGCGATGGCTTCTACAATTCTTGATGGAAATCGCTTTTTTCTCTAATGTTATTGTTAAAGCGTATTTAAGTGCTTAAAATGATCAAAATAAGCATGAAAATCACTATTTAATAACTGGATTTCGATCAGAGAACCACAGTAAATCACACAAAGTACAACTTATGCAATATGTCTGGAACGAATCTAAAGTAGAAAACCGAAGTTTTCTCGTTTCCCACTGCTAAAATGCATGAAATAACACTGTATATTGCTGAACATGTTAGGAAATAGATTGAAACAAATCTGCCGATGGCTTCTACAATTTGATGGAAATCGCTTATTTCTCTAATGTTATTGTTTAAAGCGTATTTAAGTGCTTAAAATGATCAAAATAAGCATGAAATCATATTTTAATAACTGGATTTCGATCAGAGAACCACAGAAATCACACAAAGTACAACTTATGCAATATGTCTGGAACGAATCTAAAGTAGAAAACCGAAGTTTTCTCGTGTTCCCACTGCTAAAATGCATGAATAACACTGTTATATTGCTGAACATGTTAGGAAATAGATTGAAACAAATCTGCCGATGGCTTCTACAATTCTTGATGGAAATCGCTTATTTCTCTAATTTATTGTTAAAGCGTATTTAAGTGCTTAAAATGATCAAAATAAGCATGAAAATCACTTTTAATAACTGGATTTCGATCAGAGAACCACAGTAAATCACACAAAGTACAACTTATGCAATATGTCTGGAACGAATCTAAAGTAAAACCGAAGTTTTCTCGGTTTCCCACTGCTAAAATGCATGAAATAACACTGTTATATTGAACATGTTAGGAAATAGATTGAAACAAATCTGCCGATGCTTCTACAATTCTTGATGGAAATCGCTTATTTTCTCTAATGTTATTTAAAGCGTATTTAAGTGCTTAAATGATCAAAATAAGCATGAAAATCACTATTTAATAACTGGATTCGATCAGAGAACCACAGTAAATCACACAAAGTACAACTTATGCAATAATGTCTGGAACGAATCTAAAGTAGAAACCGAAGTTTTCTCGTGTTCCCACTGCTAAAATGCATAAATAACACTGTTATATTGCTGAACATGTAGAAAATAGATTGAAACAAATCTGCCGATGGCTTCTACAATTCTTGATGGAAATCGCTTATTTCTCTAATGTTATTGTTTAAAGCGTATTTAAGCTTAAAATGATCAAAATAAGCATGAAAATCACTTTTTAATAACTGGATTTCGATCAGAGAACCACAAAATCACACAAAGTACAACTTATGCAATATGTCTGGAACGAATCTAAAGTAGAAACCGAAGTTTTCTCGTGTTTCCCACGCTAAATGCATGAATAACACTGTTTATTGCTGAACATGTTAGGAAATAGATTGAAACAAATCTGCCGATGGCTTCTACAATTCTTGATGGAAATCGCTTATTCTCTAATTATTGTTTAAAGCGTATTTAAGTGCTTAAATGATCAAATAAGCATGAAATCATTTTAATAACTGGATTTCGATCAGAGAACCACAGTAAAATCACACAAAGTACAACTTAGCAATATGTCTGGAACGAATCTAAAGTAGAAAACCGAAGTTTTCTCGTGTTCCACTGCTAAAATGCATGAAATAACACTGTTTATTGCTGAACATGTTAGGAAATAGATTGAAACAAATCTGCCGATGGCTTCTACAATCTGATGGAAATCGCTTATTCTCTAATGTTTGTTTAAAGCGTATTTAAGTGCTTAAAATGATCAAAATAAGCATGAAATCACTATTTTTAATAACTGATTTCGATCAGAGAACCACAGTAAATCACACAAAGTACAACTTATGCAATATGTCTGGAACGAATCTAAAGTAGAAAACCGAAGTTTTCTCGTGTTTCCCACTGCTAAAATGCATGAAATAACACTGTTATATGCTGAACATGTTAGGAAATAGATTAAAACAAATCTGCCGATGGCTTCTACAATTCTTGATGGAAATCGCTTATTCTCTAATGTTATTGTTTAAGCGTATTTAAGTGCTTAAAATGATCAAAATAAGCATGAAAATCACTATTAATAACTGGATTTCGATCAGAGAACCACAGTAAATCACACAAAGTACAACTTGCAATATGTCTGGAACGATCTAAAGTAGAAAACCGAATTTTCTCGTGTTCCACTGCTAAATGCATGAAATAACACTGTGTTATTGCTGAACATGTTAGGAAAAAGATTGAAACAATCTGCCGATGCTTCTACAATCTGATGGAAATCGCTTATTTCTCTAATGTTATTGTTTAAAGCGTATTTAAGGTCTAAAATGATCAAAATAAGCATGAAAATCACTATTTAATAACTGGATTTCGATCAGAGAAACCACAGTAAACACACAAAGTACAACTTATGCAATATGTCTGGAACGAATCTAAAGTAGAAAACCGAAGTTTTCTCGTGTTTCCCACTCTAAAATGCAATGAATAACACTGTTATATTGCTGAACATGTTAGGAAATAATTGAAACAAATCTGCCGATGGCTTCTACAATTCTGATGGAAATCGCTTATTTCTCTAATGTTATGTTTAAAGCGTATTTAAGTGCTTAAAATGATCAAATAAGCATGAAAATCACTATTTAATAACTGGATTCGATCAGAGAACCACAGTAAATCACACAAAGTACAACTATGCAATATGTCCTAACGAATCTAAAGTAGAAAACCGAAGTTTCTCGTGTTCCCACTGCTAAAATGCATGAAAATAACACTGTTATATTGCTGAACATGTTAAAATAGATTAAACAAATCTGCGATGGCTTCTACAATTCTTGATGGAAATCGCTTTTCTCTAATGTATTGTTTAAAGCGTATTAAGCTTAAAATGATCAAAATAAGCATGAAAAATCACTATTTTAATAACTGGATTTTCGATCAGAGAACCACAGTAAATCACACAAAGTACAACTTATGCAATATGTCTGGAACGAATCTAAAGTAGAAACGAAGTTTTCTCGTGTTCCCACTGCTAAAATGCATGAAATACACTGTTATATTGCTGAACATGTTAGGAAAGATTGAAACAAATCTGCCGAGCTTCTACAATTCTTGATGGAAATCGCTTATTTCTCTAATTTATTGTTTAAAGCGTATTTAAGTGCTTAAATGATCAAAATAAGCATGAAAATCACTATTTTAATAACTGGATTTCGATCAGAGAACCACAGAAATCACACAAAGTACAACTTAGCAATATGTCTGGAACGAATCTAAAGTAGAAAAACCGAAGTTTTCTCGTGTTCCCACTGCTAAATGCATGAAATAACACTGTTATATGCTGAACATGTTAGGAAATAGTTGAAACAATCTGCCGATGGCTTCTACAATTCTTGATGGAAAATCGCTTATTTCTCTAATGTTATGTTTAAAGCGTATTTAAGTGCTTAAAAATGATCAAAATAAGCATGAAAATCACTATTTTAATAACTGGATTTCGATAGAGAACCACAGTAAATCACACAAAGTACAACTTAATATGTCTGGAACGAATCTAAAGTAGAAAACGAAGTTTCTCGTGTTTCCCACGCTAAATGCATGAAATAACACTGTTATATGCTTGAACATGTTAGGAATAGATTGAACACAATCTGCGATGCTTCTACATTCTTGATGGAAAATCGCTTATTTCTCTAATGTTATTGTTTAAAGCGTAATTTAAGTGCTTAAATGATCAAAATAAGCATGAAAATCACTATTTTAATAAACTGATTTCGATCAAGAACCACAGTAATCACACAAGTACAACTTATGCAATATGTCTGGAACAATTAAAGTAGAAACCGAAGTTTTCTCGTGTTTCCCACTGCTAAAATGCATGAAATAACACTGTTTATATTGCTGAACATGTTAGGAAATAGATTGAAACAAATCTGCGATGGCTTCTACAATTCTTGATGGAAATCGCTTATTTCTCTAATGTTATTGTTTAAAGCGTATTTAAGTGCTTAAAAGATCAAAATAAGCATGAAAATCACATTTAATAACTGGATTTCGATCAGAGAACCACCAGTAAATCACACAAAGTACAACTTATGCAATATGCTGGAACGAATCTAAAGTAGAAACCGAAGTTTTCTCGTGTTTCCCACTGCTAAAATGCATGAATAACACTGTTATATTGCTGAACATGTTAGGAAATAGATTTGAAACAATCTGCCGATGGCTTCTACAATTCTTGAGGAAAATCGCTTATTTCTCTAATCTATTGTTTAAAGCGTATTTAAGTGCTTAAAAATGATCAAAATAAGCATGAAAACACTATTTTAATAACTGGATTTCGATCAGAGAACCACAGTAAATCACACAAAGTACAACTTATGAATATGTCTGGAACGAATCTAAGTAGAAAACCGAAGTTTTCTCGTGTTTCCACTGCTAAAATGCATGAAAAACACTGTTATATTGCTGAACATTAGGAAATAGATTGAAACAAATCTGCCGATGGCTTCTACAATTCTTGATGGAAATCGCTTATTCTCTAATGTTATTGTTTAAAGCGTATTTAAGTGCTTAAAATGATCAAAAAGCATGAAAATCACTTTTTAATAACTGGATTCGATCAGAGAACCACAGTAAAATCACAAAAGTACAACTTATGCAAATGTCTGGACGAATCTAAAGTAGAAAACGAGTTTTCTCGTGTTTCCCACTGCTAAATGCATGAAATAACACTGTATATTGCTGAACATGTTAGAAATAGATTGAAACAAATCTGCCGATGGCTTCTACAATTCTTGATGGAAATCGCTTATTTCCTAATGTTATGTTTAAAGCGTATTTAAGTGCTTAAATGATCAAATAAGCATGAAAATCACTATTTTAATAAACTGGAGTTCGATCAGTAGAACACAGTAAATCCACAAAGTACAACTTATGCAATATGTCTGGAACGAATCTAAAGTAGAAAACCGAAGTTTCTCGTGTTTCCCACTGCCCTAAGAATGCGCATGGAAATAACACTGTATATATTTGCTGACTGTTAGAAATAAATTGAACCAAGATTCGCCGATGACTTCTACATTCTCGATGGGAAATCGCTTATTTCCTAATGGCTAATTGTTTTAAAGCGTACTTTAAGTGTTAAAATGATCAAAATAAGCTGAAAAATCACTATTTTATATGGATTTCGATCAGAGAACCACAGTAAATCACACAAAGTACAACTTATGCAATATGTTGGACGAATTAGAAGTAGAAACGAAGTTTTCTCGTTGTTTCCCATGGCTAAAATGCATGAATTAAATGTTTAGATTGCGCATGTTAGGAATAGATTGAAACATCTGCGTGGTTCTACCAATTCTTGGATGGAAAATCGTTTATTTTTCTAATGTTATGTTTAAAGCGTATTTAAGTGTTCAAATGTTCAAATAAGCATGAGAATTCACTATTGTTAATAAACTGGATTTCGATCAGAGAAACACAAGTATAATCACACAAGTACAACTTATGCATATTGTCTGGAACGAGCTAAGTAGAACCGGTTTTCCTCGTGTTTCCCCACTTCTAATGCAATTAATACACTGTTATATTGCTGAAATGTTAGGAATAGATTGAACAAAATCTGCCGATGGCTTCTACAATTCTTGATGGAATCGCTTATTGTCTCTAATGGTTCATTGTTTAAAGCGATTGAGTGCTTAAATGTCAAAAATTAAGCATGTAACATCACATATTTTAACTAATGGATTTCGATTCAGAGAACACAGTAAATCGACACAAAGACACTATGCAATATGTCTGGAACGAACTAAAGAGAAAACCGAAAGTTTTCTCGTGTTCCACTGCTAAAATGCATGAATAACACTGTGTATAGTGCTTGAACGATGTTAGGGGAATAGATTGAAACAAATCTGCCGATGGCTTCTACAATTCTAGATGGAAATCGCTTATTTCTCTTATTTATTGTTTAAAGGCGATTTCGTGCTTTAAAATGATCAAAATAGCTGGAAATCATATTTTTAACGGATTTCGATTCAGCGAACGCACGTAATACAGCAGAAGTCAACTTATGCAATATGTCTGGAACGAATCTAAGTAAGAAACCGAAAGTTTCTCGTGTTTCCACTGCTAAAATGCATGAAATACCTGTTTAGCTGAACATGTTAGCATAGCATTGAACAATTGCGATGGGTTACTACATTCTTGATGGAATCGCCTTATTTCTCTTTTATTGTTTAAAGCGTATTTAAGTGCTTATGATCAAAATAAGCAGTGAAAGGCACTATTTTAAAACTGGATTTCGACAGAGAACCACAAGTAGGATCACACAAGTACACTATGCAATATGTCTGGAACGATTAAAGTAGAAAACCGAACTTTTCTCGTGTTTCCACTGCAAATGTGAATAACATGTATATTGCTGAACATGTTAGGATCGATTGAACAAATCTTGCTATGGCTTCGACAATTCTTGATGGAAATCCTTATTTCTCTACTGTTATTGTTTAAAGCTTCATTTAAGTGCTTTAAAATGATCAAAATAAGCATGAAATCACTATTTTAAATAACTGGGATTCTCGATCAGAGAAACCACAGTACTCACACAAAGCAAACCTTATGCATATGTCTGGAACGCATCTTAAGTAGAAAAACCCGAAGTTTTCTCGGTGTTTCCAGTGCTAAAATGCATGAAAATAACACTGTTATTATTGCTGACATGTAGAATAGTTTGAACAATCTGCCGATGGCTTCTACATTCTTGATGGAATCGCTATTTTCTCAATGTTATTGTTAAGCGTATTTAAGTGCTAACTGATCAAAATAGCATAATCACTATTTTTATTAACTGGTTTCGAGTTCAGAGAACACAGGATCACACAACGTACACTTATGCACTATGTTTGGGAACGATCTAAAAGTAGAACCGAGGTGTTTCTCGTGTTTCCCACTGCTTAGAATGCATTGAACTTAACACTGTTATATTGGTGACATGTTAGGAAATAAGATTGAAACAAATCTGCGATGGCTTCTACAATTCTTGATGGAAATCGCTTTATTTCTCTATGTTATTGTTTTAAGGCTATTTAATGCTTAAAATGATTCAAATAGCATGAAATTCACTAGTTTAAATGAACTGGATTTCGATCAGAGACCACGTAAATCACACAACGTACAACTTATGCAATATGTCATGGAACGATCTAATAGAGAAAACCGAGTTTTCTGTGTTTCCCATGCTTAAATGATGAAATAACACTTTATATTCTGACATTGTTAGGGATAGATTGAACCACATCTTGCGATGACTTCTTTACTTCTCGTGAAATCGCTTATTTCTCTAATGTTATTGTTTACAGCGTATTTATGTGCTTAAATGATCAAAAGAAGCATAAATCACTCTTTAAATAACTTGGATTTTTCGATCAGAGACACAGTAAATCACACAAAGTACACTGATGCACTATGTCGGGACGAGTCTAAAAGAGAACGAGTTTTCTCGTGTTTCCCCTGCTAAAATGCATAAATAACATGGTTTTTGCCTGTTGGAAATAATTGAAAACAAATCTGCGATGGCTTTACAATTCTTGATGAAATCGCTTATTTCTATGTTATTGTTTAAGCTATTTAGTGCTTAAATGGATCAAAATAAGCATGAAAGATCACTTATTTTAATAATGGTATTCGATCAGAGAACACAGTAATCCAAAGTACAGACTTATGCAATATGTCTGGAAACGAATCTAAGTAGCAAAACAGTTTTCTCGTGTTTCCCACTGCTAATGCGATGAAATACACTTTATATTGTGACATGTTAGAAAAATAGATTGAAAACAAATCTGCCGTGGCTGCTGACAATTCTTGATTGTGAATCGCCTTATTTCTCTAATAATGTGTTGTAAAGCGTATTTAACTGCTTAAATGATCAAAATAGCATGAAATCACTATTTTATAACTGGATTTTCGTCACGAGCCCAGTATCACCACAAGTAAACTTATGCATATGTCTGGAACGATCTAAGTAGAACCGAAGTTTCTCGTGTTTCCACTCTAAAAGCATGAACAACATGTTTATTCTGAATGTTAGGAATAGATTGAACAATCTGCCGATTGTTCTCCATTCTTGATGGAATCGCTTATTTTCTAATGTTATTGTTTAAAGGTATTTAAGTGCTTAACATGATCAATAGCTGAAAATCACTATTTTATAACTGGATTTCGATTCAGGACCCAGTAACTCACACAAAGTACACTTATGCAATATGTCTGGAGACGAATAAGTAGAAACCGAATTTTTCGTGTTCCCACTACTAAATCGATGATACACTGTTATATGTGAACTGTTTGGAGTAGGATTGAAAAATCTGCGATAGGTTCTACTTCTTGATGGAAGTCGCTTATTTCTCTAATGTTATGTAAGCGTATTTAAGTGCTAAATGATCAAGATAGCTGAGAATCTTTTGAATAACTGGATTTCGATCAGAGAACACAGTAAATCCGAAAATGTAAACCTTATGCAAATATTGGAACGAATCTAAGTAGAACCGGTTTTCTCGTGTTTCCCGCTGATGATGAAATAGCACTGTTAGATTGTGACTGTTAGGAATAGGATGAAAAAATCTGCCGATGCTTCTACAATTCTTGATGAATCGCTTATTTCTCTAATTATG
>JACMZG010000348.1:0-19806 GCA_018340805.1 Microvelia longipes | reverse complement strand
AAATCATTAATATTCAATCTATTGAAAATTACGTTTAAACTTTCGATGATTTTTACAATTGTAAAATGTGAAAAATCTCAACAACTGAAAATATGAAAAACATTTTACTTTGATGACAAGTGAAAATTCATTGATTGATTGACGTAAAAGTTGCAAAGTTTTATTTGATGAGCAAAATAATGTTGATTAGAGAGATTTTGAATGTGATTTTTAAAAATGAATTTAATTTTTACAAATCAAATGAATTATGAAATAGATTGTTGACGGGGAACTAGCTCAGATGGTAGAGCGCTCGCTTAGCATGCGAGAGGTACTGGGATCGATACCCAGGTTCTCCAATTTTTTTGAAAAATTCAATATTTTACTTTACGAAAAATCATTAATATTCAATCTATTGAAAATTACGTTTAAACTTTCGATGATTTTTACAATTGTAAAATGTGAAAAATCTCAACAACTGAAAATATGAAAAACATTTTACTTTGATGACAAGTGAAAATTCATTGATTGATTGACGTAAAAGTTGCAAAGTTTTATTTGATGAGCAAAATAATGTTGATTAGAGAGATTTTGAATGTGATTTTTAAAAATGAATTTAATTTTTACAAATCAAATGAATTATGAAATAGATTGTTGACGGGGAACTAGCTCAGATGGTAGAGCGCTCGCTTAGCATGCGAGAGGTACTGGGATCGATACCCAGGTTCTCCAATTTTTTTGAAAAATTCAATATTTTACTTTACGAAAAATCATTAATATTCAATCTATTGAAAATTACGTTTAAACTTTCGATGATTTTACAATTGTAAAATGTGAAAAATCTCAACAACTGAAAATATGAAAAACATTTTACTTTGATGACAAGTGAAAATTCATTGATTGATTGACGTAAAAGTTGCAAAGTTTTATTTGATGAGCAAAATAATGTTGATTAGAGAGATTTTGAATGTGATTTTTAAAAATGAATTTAATTTTTACAAATCAAATGAATTATGAAATAGATTGTTGACGGGGAACTAGCTCAGATGGTAGAGCGCTCGCTTAGCATGCGAGAGGTACTGGGATCGATACCCAGGTTCTCCAATTTTTTTGAAAATTCAATATTTTACTTTACGAAAAATCATTAAATTCAATCTATTGAAAATTACGTTTAAACTTTCGATGATTTTTACAATTGTAAAATGTGAAAAATCTCAACAACTGAAAATATGAAAAACATTTTACTTTGATGACAAGTGAAAATTCATTGATTGATTGACGTAAAAGTTGCAAAGTTTTATTTGATGAGCAAAATAATGTTGATTAGAGAGATTTTGAATGTGATTTTTAAAAATGAATTTAATTTTTACAAATCAAATGAATTATGAAATAGATTGTTGACGGGGAACTAGCTCAGATGGTAGAGCGCTCGCTTAGCATGCGAGAGGTACTGGGATCGATACCCAGGTTCTCCAATTTTTTTGAAAAATTCAATATTTTACTTTACGAAAAATCATTAATATTCAATCTATTGAAAATTACGTTTAAACTTTCGATGATTTTTACAATTGTAAAATGTGAAAAATCTCAACAACTGAAAATATGAAAAACATTTTACTTTGATGACAAGTGAAAATTCATTGATTGATTGACGTAAAAGTTGCAAAGTTTTATTTGATGAGCAAAATAATGTTGATTAGAGAGATTTTGAATGTGATTTTTAAAAATGAAATTTAATTTTTACAAATCAAATGAATTATGAAATAGATTGTTGACGGGGAACTAGCTCAGATGGTAGAGCGCTCGCTTAGCATGCGAGAGGTACTGGGATCGATACCCAGGTTCTCCAATTTTTTTGAAAAATTCAATATTTTACTTTACGAAAAATCATTAATATTCAATCTATTGAAAATTACGTTTAAACTTTCGATGATTTTTACAATTGTAAAATGTGAAAAATCTCAACAACTGAAAATATGAAAAACATTTTACTTTGATGACAAGTGAAAATTCATTGATTGATTGACGTAAAAGTTGCAAAGTTTTATTTGATGAGCAAAATAATGTTGATTAGAGAGATTTTGAATGTGATTTTTAAAAATGAATTTAATTTTTACAAATCAAATGAATTATGAAATAGATTGTTGACGGGGAACTAGCTCAGATGGTAGAGCGCTCGCTTAGCATGCGAGAGGTACTGGGATCGATACCCAGGTTCTCCAATTTTTTTGAAAAATTCAATATTTTACTTTACGAAAAATCATTAATATTCAATCTATTGAAAATTACGTTTAAACTTTCGATGATTTTTACAATTGTAAAATGTGAAAAATCTCAACAACTGAAAATATGAAAAACATTTTACTTTTGACAAGTGAAAATTCATTGATTGATTGACGTAAAAGTTGCAAAGTTTTATTTGATGAGCAAAATAATGTTGATTAGAGAGATTTTGAATGTGATTTTTAAAAATGAATTTAATTTTTACAAATCAAATGAATTATGAAATAGATTGTTGACGGGGAACTAGCTCAGATGGTAGAGCGCTCGCTTAGCATGCGAGGTACTGGGATCGATACCCAGGTTCTCCAATTTTTTGAAAAATTCAATATTTTACTTTACGAAAAATCATTAATATTCAATCTATTGAAAATTACGTTTAAACTTTCGATGATTTTTACAATTGTAAAATGTGAAAAATCTCAACAACTGAAAATATGAAAAACATTTTACTTTGATGACAAGTGAAAATTCATTGATTGATTGACGTAAAAGTTGCAAAGTTTTATTTGATGAGCAAAATAATGTTGATTAGAGAGATTTTGAATGTGATTTTTAAAAATGAATTTAATTTTTACAAATCAAATGAATTATGAAATAGATTGTTGACGGGGAACTAGCTCAGATGGTAGAGCGCTCGCTTAGCATGCGAGAGGTACTGGGATCGATACCCAGGTTCTCCAATTTTTTTGAAAAATTCAATATTTTACTTTACGAAAAATCATTAATATTCAATCTATTGAAAATTACGTTTAAACTTTCGATGATTTTTACAATTGTAAAATGTGAAAAATCTCAACAACTGAAAATATGAAAAACATTTTACTTTGATGACAAGTGAAAATTCATTGATTGATTGACGTAAAAGTTGCAAAGTTTTATTTGATGAGCAAAATAATGTTGATTAGAGAGATTTTGAATGTGATTTTTAAAAATGAATTTAATTTTTACAAATCAAATGAATTATGAAATAGATTGTTGACGGGGAACTAGCTCAGATGGTAGAGCGCTCGCTTAGCATGCGAGAGGTACTGGGATCGATACCCAGGTTCTCCAATTTTTTTGAAAAAATTCAATATTTTACTTTACGAAAAATCATTAATATTCAATCTATTGAAAATTACGTTTAAACTTTCGATGATTTTTACAATTGTAAAATGTGAAAAATCTCAACAACTGAAAATATGAAAAACATTTTACTTTGATGACAAGTGAAAATTCATTGATTGATTGACGTAAAAGTTGCAAAGTTTTATTTGATGAGCAAAATAATGTTGATTAGAGAGATTTTGAATGTGATTTTTAAAAATGAATTTAATTTTTACAAATCAAATGAATTATGAAATAGATTGTTGACGGGGAACTAGCTCAGATGGTAGAGCGCTCGCTTAGCATGCGAGAGGTACTGGGATCGATACCCAGGTTCTCCAATTTTTTTGAAAAATTCAATATTTTACTTTACGAAAAATCATTAATATTCAATCTATTGAAAATTACGTTTAAACTTTCGATGATTTTTACAATTGTAAAATGTGAAAAATCTCAACAACTGAAAATATGAAAAACATTTTACTTTGATGACAAGTGAAAATTCATTGATTGATTGACGTAAAAGTTGCAAAGTTTTATTTGATGAGCAAAATAATGTTGATTAGAGAGATTTTGAATGTGATTTTTAAAAATGAATTTAATTTTTACAAATCAAATGAATTATGAAATAGATTGTTGACGGGGAACTAGCTCAGATGGTAGAGCGCTCGCTTAGCATGCGAGAGGTACTGGGATCGATACCCAGGTTCTCCAATTTTTTTGAAAAATTCAATATTTTACTTTACGAAAAATCATTAATATTCAATCTATTGAAAATTACGTTTAAACTTTCGATGATTTTTACAATTGTAAAATGTGAAAAATCTCAACAACTGAAAATATGAAAAACATTTTACTTTGATGACAAGTGAAAATTCATTGATTGATTGACGTAAAAGTTGCAAAGTTTTATTTGATGAGCAAAATAATGTTGATTAGAGAGATTTTGAATGTGATTTTTAAAATGAATTTAATTTTTACAAATCAAATGAATTATGAAATAGATTGTTGACGGGGAACTAGCTCAGATGGTAGAGCGCTCGCTTAGCATGCGAGAGGTACTGGGATCGATACCCAGGTTCTCCAATTTTTTTGAAAAATTCAATATTTTACTTTACGAAAAATCATTAATATTCAATCTATTGAAAATTACGTTTAAACTTTCGATGATTTTTACAATTGTAAAATGTGAAAAATCTCAACAACTGAAAATATGAAAAACATTTTACTTTGATGACAAGTGAAAATTCATTGATTGATTGACGTAAAAGTTGCAAAGTTTTATTTGATGAGCAAAATAATGTTGATTAGAGAGATTTTGAATGTGATTTTTAAAATGAATTTAATTTTTACAAATCAAATGAATTATGAAATAGATTGTTGACGGGGAACTAGCTCAGATGGTAGAGCGCTCGCTTAGCATGCGAGAGGTACTGGGATCGATACCCAGGTTCTCCAATTTTTTTGAAAAATTCAATATTTTACTTTACGAAAAATCATTAATATTCAATCTATTGAAAATTACGTTTAAACTTTCGATGATTTTTACAATTGTAAAATGTGAAAAATCTCAACAACTGAAAATATGAAAAACATTTTACTTTGATGACAAGTGAAAATTCATTGATTGATTGACGTAAAAGTTGCAAAGTTTTATTTGATGAGCAAAATAATGTTGATTAGAGAGATTTTGAATGTGATTTTTAAAAATGAATTTAATTTTTACAAATCAAATGAATTATGAAATAGATTGTTGACGGGGAACTAGCTCAGATGGTAGAGCGCTCGCTTAGCATGCGAGAGGTACTGGGATCGATACCCAGGTTCTCCAATTTTTTTGAAAAATTCAATATTTTACTTTACGAAAAATCATTAATATTCAATCTATTGAAATTACGTTTAAACTTTCGATTTTTACAATTGTAAAATGTGAAAAATCTCAACAACTGAAAATATGAAAAACATTTTACTTTGATGACAAGTGAAAATTCATTGATTGATTGACGTAAAAGTTGCAAAGTTTTATTTGATGAGCAAAATAATGTTGATTAGAGAGATTTTGAATGTGATTTTTAAAAATGAATTTAATTTTTACAAATCAAATGAATTATGAAATAGATTGTTGACGGGGAACTAGCTCAGATGGTAGAGCGCTCGCTTAGCATGCGAGAGGTACTGGGATCGATACCCAGGTTCTCCAATTTTTTTGAAAATTCAATATTTTACTTTACGAAAAATCATTAATATTCAATCTTGAAAATTACGTTTAAACTTTCGATGATTTTTACAATTGTAAAATGTGAAAAATCTCAACAACTGAAAATATGAAAAACATTTTACTTTGATGACAAGTGAAAATTCATTGATTGATTGACGTAAAAGTTGCAAAGTTTTATTTGATGAGCAAAATAATGTTGATTAGAGAGATTTTGAATGTGATTTTTAAAAATGAATTTAATTTTTACAAATCAAATGAATTATGAAATAGATTGTTGACGGGGAACTAGCTCAGATGGTAGAGCGCTCGCTTAGCATGCGAGAGGTACTGGGATCGATACCCAGGTTCTCCAATTTTTTTGAAAAATTCAATATTTTACTTTACGAAAAATCATTAATATTCAATCTATTGAAAATTACGTTTAAACTTTCGATTTTTACAATTGTAAAATGTGAAAAATCTCAACAACTGAAAATATGAAAAACATTTTACTTTGATGACAAGTGAAAATTCATTGATTGATTGACGTAAAAGTTGCAAAGTTTTATTTGATGAGCAAAATAATGTTGATTAGAGAGATTTTGAATGTGATTTTTAAAAATGAATTTAATTTTTACAAATCAAATGAATTATGAATAGATTGTTGACGGGGAACTAGCTCAGATGGTAGAGCGCTCGCTTAGCATGCGAGAGGTACTGGATCGATACCCAGGTTCTCCAATTTTTTTGAAAAATTCAATATTTTACTTTACGAAAAATCATTAATATTCAATCTATTGAAAATTACGTTTAAACTTTCGATGATTTTTACAATTGTAAAATGTGAAAAATCTCAACAACTGAAAATATGAAAAACATTTTACTTTGATGACAAGTGAAAATTCATTGATTGATTGACGTAAAAGTTGCAAAGTTTTATTTGATGAGCAAAATAATGTTGATTAGAGAGATTTTGAATGTGATTTTTAAAAATGAATTTAATTTTTACAAATCAAATGATTATGAAATAGATTGTTGACGGGAACTAGCTCAGATGGTAGAGCGCTCGCTTAGCATGCGAGAGGTACTGGGATCGATACCCAGGTTCTCCAATTTTTTTGAAAAATTCAATATTTTACTTTACGAAAAATCATTAATATTCAATCTATTGAAAATTACGTTTAAACTTTCGATGATTTTTACAATTGTAAAATGTGAAAAATCTCAACAACTGAAAATATGAAAAACATTTTACTTTGATGACAAGTGAAAATTCATTGATTGATTGACGTAAAAGTTGCAAAGTTTTATTTGATGAGCAAAATAATGTTGATTAGAGAGATTTTGAATGTGATTTTTAAAAATGAATTTAATTTTTACAAATCAAATGAATTATGAAATAGATTGTTGACGGGGAACTAGCTCAGATGGTAGAGCGCTCGCTTAGCATGCGAGAGGTACTGGATCGATACCCAGGTTCTCCAATTTTTTTGAAAAATTCAATATTTTACTTTACGAAAAATCATTAATATTCAATCTATTGAAAATTACGTTTAAACTTTCGATGATTTTTACAATTGTAAAATGTGAAAAATCTCAACAACTGAAAATATGAAAAACATTTTACTTTGATGACAAGTGAAAATTCATTGATTGATTGACGTAAAAGTTGCAAAGTTTTATTTGATGAGCAAAATAATGTTGATTAGAGAGATTTTGAATGTGATTTTTAAAAATGAATTTAATTTTTACAAATCAAATGAATTATGAAATAGATTGTTGACGGGGAACTAGCTCAGATGGTAGAGCGCTCGCTTAGCATGCGAGAGGTACTGGGATCGATACCCAGGTTCTCCAATTTTTTTGAAAAATTCAATATTTTACTTTACGAAAAATCATTAATATTCAATCTATTGAAAATTACGTTTAAACTTTCGATGATTTTTACAATTGTAAAATGTGAAAAATCTCAACAACTGAAAATATGAAAAACATTTTACTTTGATGACAAGTGAAAATTCATTGATTGATTGACGTAAAAGTTGCAAAGTTTTATTTGATGAGCAAAATAATGTTGATTAGAGAGATTTTGAATGTGATTTTTAAAAATGAATTTAATTTTTACAAATCAAATGAATTATGAAATAGATTGTTGACGGGGAACTAGCTCAGATGGTAGAGCGCTCGCTTAGCATGCGAGAGGTACTGGGATCGATACCCAGGTTCTCCAATTTTTTTGAAAAATTCAATATTTTACTTTACGAAAAATCATTAATATTCAATCTATTGAAAATTACGTTTAAACTTTCGATGATTTTTACAATTGTAAAATGTGAAAAATCTCAACAACTGAAAATATGAAAAACATTTTACTTTGATGACAAGTGAAAATTCATTGATTGATTGACGTAAAAGTTGCAAAGTTTTATTTGATGAGCAAAATAATGTTGATTAGAGAGATTTTGAATGTGATTTTTAAAAATGAATTTAATTTTTACAAATCAAATGAATTATGAAATAGATTTGACGGGGAACTAGCTCAGATGGTAGAGCGCTCGCTTAGCATGCGAGAGGTACTGGGATCGATACCCAGGTTCTCCAATTTTTTTGAAAAATTCAATATTTTACTTTACGAAAATCATTAATATTCAATCTATTGAAAATTACGTTTAAACTTTCGATGATTTTTACAATTGTAAAATGTGAAAAATCTCAACAACTGAAATATGAAAAACATTTTACTTTGATGACAAGTGAAAATTCATTGATTGATTGACGTAAAAGTTGCAAAGTTTTATTTGATGAGCAAAATAATGTTGATTAGAGAGATTTTGAATGTGATTTTTAAAAATGAATTTAATTTTTACAAATCAAATGAATTATGAAATAGATTGTTGACGGGGAACTAGCTCAGATGGTAGAGCGCTCGCTTAGCATGCGAGAGGTACTGGGATCGATACCCAGGTTCTCCAATTTTTTTGAAAAATTCAATATTTTACTTTACGAAAAATCATTAATATTCAATCTATTGAAAATTACGTTTAAACTTTCGATGATTTTTACAATTAAAATGTGAAAAATCTCAACAACTGAAAATATGAAAAACATTTTACTTTGATGACAAGTGAAAATTCATTGATTGATTGACGTAAAAGTTGCAAAGTTTTATTTGATGAGCAAAATAATGTTGATTAGAGAGATTTTGAATGTGATTTTTAAAAATGAATTTAATTTTTACAAATCAAATGAATTATGAAATAGATTGTTGACGGGGAACTAGCTCAGATGGTAGAGCGCTCGCTTAGCATGCGAGAGGTACTGGGATCGATACCCAGGTTCTCCAATTTTTTTGAAAAATTCAATATTTTACTTTACGAAAAATCATTAATATTCAATCTATTGAAAATTACGTTTAAACTTTCGATGATTTTTACAATTGTAAAATGTGAAAAATCTCAACAACTGAAAATATGAAAAACATTTTACTTTGATGACAAGTGAAAATTCATTGATTGATTGACGTAAAAGTTGCAAAGTTTTATTTGATGAGCAAAATAATGTTGATTAGAGAGATTTTGAATGTGATTTTTAAAAATGAATTTAATTTTTACAAATCAAATGAATTATGAAATAGATTGTTGACGGGGAACTAGCTCAGATGGTAGAGCGCTCGCTTAGCATGCGAGAGGTACTGGGATCGATACCCAGGTTCTCCAATTTTTTTGAAAAATTCAATATTTTACTTTACGAAAAATCATTAATATTCAATCTATTGAAAATTACGTTTAAACTTTCGATGATTTTTACAATTGTAAAATGTGAAAAATCTCAACAACTGAAAATATGAAAAACATTTTACTTTGATGACAAGTGAAAATTCATTGATTGATTGACGTAAAAGTTGCAAAGTTTTATTTGATGAGCAAAATAATGTTGATTAGAGAGATTTTGAATGTGATTTTTAAAAATGAATTTAATTTTTACAAATCAAATGAATTATGAAATAGATTGTTGACGGGGAACTAGCTCAGATGGTAGAGCGCTCGCTTAGCATGCGAGAGGTACTGGGATCGATACCCAGGTTCTCCAATTTTTTTGAAAAATTCAATATTTTACTTTACGAAAAATCATTAATATTCAATCTATTGAAAATTACGTTTAAACTTTCGATGATTTTTACAATTGTAAAATGTGAAAAATCTCAACAACTGAAAATATGAAAAACATTTTACTTTGATGACAAGTGAAAATTCATTGATTGATTGACGTAAAAGTTGCAAAGTTTTATTTGATGAGCAAAATAATGTTGATTAGAGAGATTTTGAATGTGATTTTTAAAAATGAATTTAATTTTTACAAATCAAATGAATTATGAAATAGATTGTTGACGGGGAACTAGCTCAGATGGTAGAGCGCTCGCTTAGCATGCGAGAGGTACTGGGATCGATACCCAGGTTCTCCAATTTTTTTGAAAAATTCAATATTTTACTTTACGAAAAATCATTAATATTCAATCTATTGAAAATTACGTTTAAACTTTCGATGATTTTTACAATTGTAAAATGTGAAAAATCTCAACAACTGAAAATATGAAAAACATTTTACTTTGATGACAAGTGAAAATTCATTGATTGATTGACGTAAAAGTTGCAAAGTTTTATTTGATGAGCAAAATAATGTTGATTAGAGAGATTTTGAATGTGATTTTTAAAAATGAATTTAATTTTTACAAATCAAATGAATTATGAAATAGATTGTTGACGGGGAACTAGCTCAGATGGTAGAGCGCTCGCTTAGCATGCGAGAGGTACTGGATCGATACCCAGGTTCTCCAATTTTTTTGAAAAATTCAATATTTTACTTTACGAAAAATCATTAATATTCAATCTATTGAAAATTACGTTTAAACTTTCGATGATTTTTACAATTGTAAAATGTGAAAAATCTCAACAACTGAAAATATGAAAAACATTTTACTTTGATGACAAGTGAAAATTCATTGATTGATTGACGTAAAAGTTGCAAAGTTTTATTTGATGAGCAAAATAATGTTGATTAGAGAGATTTTGAATGTGATTTTTAAAAATGAATTTAATTTTTACAAATCAAATGAATTATGAAATAGATTGTTGACGGGGAACTAGCTCAGATGGTAGAGCGCTCGCTTAGCATGCGAGAGGTACTGGGATCGATACCCAGGTTCTCCAATTTTTTTGAAAAATTCAATATTTTACTTTACGAAAAATCATTAATATTCAATCTATTGAAAATTACGTTTAAACTTTCGATGATTTTTACAATTGTAAAATGTGAAAAATCTCAACAACTGAAAATATGAAAAACATTTTACTTTGATGACAAGTGAAAATTCATTGATTGATTGACGTAAAAGTTGCAAAGTTTTATTTGATGAGCAAAATAATGTTGATTAGAGAGATTTTGAATGTGATTTTTAAAAATGAATTTAATTTTTACAAATCAAATGAATTATGAAATAGATTGTTGACGGGGAACTAGCTCAGATGTAGAGCGCTCGCTTAGCATGCGAGAGGTACTGGGATCGATACCCAGGTTCTCCAATTTTTTTGAAAAATTCAATATTTTACTTTACGAAAAATCATTAATATTCAATCTATTGAAAATTACGTTTAAACTTTCGATGATTTTTACAATTGTAAAATGTGAAAAATCTCAACAACTGAAAATATGAAAAACATTTTACTTTGATGACAAGTGAAAATTCATTGATTGATTGACGTAAAAGTTGCAAAGTTTTATTTGATGAGCAAAATAATGTTGATTAGAGAGATTTTGAATGTGATTTTTAAAAATGAATTTAATTTTTACAAATCAAATGAATTATGAAATAGATTGTTGACGGGGAACTAGCTCAGATGGTAGAGCGCTCGCTTAGCATGCGAGAGGTACTGGGATCGATACCCAGGTTCTCCAATTTTTTTGAAAAATTCAATATTTTACTTTACGAAAAATCATTAATATTCAATCTATTGAAAATTACGTTTAAACTTTCGATGATTTTTACAATTGTAAAATGTGAAAAATCTCAACAACTGAAAATATGAAAAACATTTTACTTTGATGACAAGTGAAAATTCATTGATTGATTGACGTAAAAGTTGCAAAGTTTTATTTGATGAGCAAAATAATGTTGATTAGAGAGATTTTGAATGTGATTTTTAAAAATGAATTTAATTTTTACAAATCAAATGAATTATGAAATAGATTGTTGACGGGGAACTAGCTCAGATGGTAGAGCGCTCGCTTAGCATGCGAGAGGTACTGGGATCGATACCCAGGTTCTCCAATTTTTTTGAAAAATTCAATATTTTACTTTACGAAAAATCATTAATATTCAATCTATTGAAAATTACGTTTAAACTTTCGATGATTTTTACAATTGTAAAATGTGAAAAATCTCAACAACTGAAAATATGAAAAACATTTTACTTTGATGACAAGTGAAAATTCATTGATTGATTGACGTAAAAGTTGCAAAGTTTTATTTGATGAGCAAAATAATGTTGATTAGAGAGATTTTGAATGTGATTTTTAAAAATGAATTTAATTTTTACAAATCAAATGAATTATGAAATAGATTGTTGACGGGGAACTAGCTCAGATGGTAGAGCGCTCGCTTAGCATGCGAGAGGTACTGGGATCGATACCCAGGTTCTCCAATTTTTTTGAAAAATTCAATATTTTACTTTACGAAAAATCATTAATATTCAATCTATTGAAAATTACGTTTAAACTTTCGATGATTTTTACAATTGTAAAATGTGAAAAATCTCAACAACTGAAAATATGAAAAACATTTTACTTTGATGACAAGTGAAAATTCATTGATTGATTGACGTAAAAGTTGCAAAGTTTTATTTGATGAGCAAAATAATGTTGATTAGAGAGATTTTGAATGTGATTTTTAAAAATGAATTTAATTTTTACAAATCAAATGAATTATGAAATAGATTGTTGACGGGGAACTAGCTCAGATGGTAGAGCGCTCGCTTAGCATGCGAGAGGTACTGGGATCGATACCCAGGTTCTCCAATTTTTTTGAAAAATTCAATATTTTACTTTACGAAAAATCATTAATATTCAATCTATTGAAAATTACGTTTAAACTTTCGATGATTTTTACAATTGTAAAATGTGAAAAATCTCAACAACTGAAAATATGAAAAACATTTTACTTTGATGACAAGTGAAAATTCATTGATTGATTGACGTAAAAGTTGCAAAGTTTTATTTGATGAGCAAATAATGTTGATTAGAGAGATTTTGAATGTGATTTTTAAAAATGAATTTAATTTTTACAAATCAAATGAATTATGAAATAGATTGTTGACGGGGAACTAGCTCAGATGGTAGAGCGCTCGCTTAGCATGCGAGAGGTACTGGGATCGATACCCAGGTTCTCCAATTTTTTTGAAAAATTCAATATTTTACTTTACGAAAATCATTAATATTCAATCTATTGAAAATTACGTTTAAACTTTCGATGATTTTTACAATTGTAAAATGTGAAAAATCTCAACAACTGAAAATATGAAAAACATTTTACTTTGATGACAAGTGAAAATTCATTGATTGATTGACGTAAAAGTTGCAAAGTTTTATTTGATGAGCAAAAATATGTTGATTAGAGAGATTTGAATGTGATTTTTAAAAATGAATTTAATTTTACAAATCAAATGAATTATGAATAGATTGTTGACGGGGAACTAGCTCAGATGGTAGAGCGCTCGCTTAGCATGCGAGAGGTACTGGGATCGATACCCAGGTTCTCCAATTTTTTTGAAAAATTCAATATTTTACTTTACGAAAAATCATTATATTCAATCTATTGAAAATTACGTTTAAACTTTCGATGATTTTTACATTGTAAAATGTGAAAAATCTCAACAACTGAAAATATGAAAAACATTTTACTTTGATGACAAGTGAAAATTCATTGATTGATTGACGTAAAAGTTGCAAAGTTTTATTTGATGAGCAAAATAATGTTGATTAGAGAGATTTGAATGTGATTTTTAAAAATGAATTTAATTTTTACAAATCAAATGAATGAAATGATTGTTGACGGGGAACTAGCTCAGATGGTTAGAGCGCTCGCTTAGCATGCGAGAGGTACTGGATCGATACCCAGGTTCTCCAATTTTTTTGAAAATTCAATATTTTACTTTACGAAAAATCATTAATATTCAATCTATTGAAAATTACGTTTAAACTTTCGATGATTTTTACAATTGTAAAATGTGAAAATCTCAACAACTGAAATATGAAAACATTTTACTTTGATGACAAGTGAAATTCATTGATTGATTGACGTAAAAGTTGCAAAGTTTTATTTGATGAGCAAAATAATGTTGATTAGAGAGATTTTGAATGTGATTTTTAAAATGAATTTAAATTTTACAAATCAAATGAATTATGAAATAGATTGTTGACGGGGAACTAGCTCAGATGGTAGAGCGCTCGCTTAGCATGCGAGAGGTACTGGGATCGATACCCAGGTTCTCCAATTTTTTGAAAAATTCAATATTTTACTTTACGAAAATCATTAATATTCATCTATTGAAAATACGTTTAAACTTCGATGATTTTTACAATTGTAAAATGTGAAAATCTCAACAACTGAAAATATGAAAACATTTTACTTTGATGACAAGTAAAATTCATTGATTGATTGACGTAAAAGTTGCAAAGTTTATTATGTTGAGCAAATAAATGTTGATTAGGAGATTTTGAATGTGATTTTTAAAAATGAATTTAATTTTAAACAATCAATGAATTATGAAATAGATTGTTGACGGGGAACTAGCTCAGATGGTAGAGCGCTCGCTTAGCATGCGAGAGGTACTGGATCGATACCAGGTTCTCCAATTTTTTTGAAAATTCAATATTTTACTTTACGAAAATCATTATATCATCTATTGAAAAACGTTTAAACTTTCGATGATTTTACATTGTAAATGTGAAAAATCTCAACAACTGAAAATATGAAAAAAATTTTACTTTTGATGACAGTGAAAATTCATTGATTGATTGACGTAAAGTGCAAAGTTTTATTTGATGAGCAAAATAATGTTGATTAGAGAGATTTTGAATGTGATTTTTAAAAATGAATTTATTTTAAATCAAATGAATTATGAATGAGATTGTTGACGGGGAACTAGCTCAGATGGTAAGCGCTCGCTTAGCATGCGAGAGGTACTGGATCGATACCCAGGTTCTCCAATTTTTTTGAAAAATTCAATATTTTTTACGAAAAATCATTAATATTCAATCTATTGAAAATTACGTTTAAACTTTCGTGATTTTTACAATTGTAAATGTGAAAAATCTCAACAACTGAAATATGAAAAACATTTACTTTGATGACAAGTGAAAATTCATTGATTGATTGCGTAAAAGTTGCAAAGTTTTATTTGATGAGCAAATAATGTTGATTAGAGAGATTTTGAATGTGATTTTTAAAATGAATTTAATTTTTACAAATCAAATGAATTATGAAATAGATTGTTGACGGGAACTAGCTCAGATGGTAGAGCGTCGCTTAGCATGCGAGAGGTACTGGGATCGATACCCAGGTTCTCCAATTTTTTGAAAAATTCAATATATTTTACTTTACGAAAATCATTAATATTCAATCTATTGAAAATTACGTTTAAACTTTCGATGATTTTTACAATTGTAAAATGTGAAAAATCTCAACAACTGAAATATGAAAAACATTTACTTTGATGACAAGTGAAAATTCATTGATTGATTGACGTAAAAGTTGCAAAGTTATTTGATGAGCAAAATAATGTTGATTAGAGAGATTTGATGTGATTTTAAAAATGATTTAATTTTTACAAATCAATGAATTATGAATAAGATTGTTGACGGGGAACTAGCTCAGAGTAAGCGCTCGCTTAGCATGCGAGAGGTACTGGATCGATACCCAGGTTCTCCAAATTTTTTTGAAAAATTCAATATTTTACTTTACGAAAATCATTAATATTCAATCTATGAAAATTAGTGTTAAACTTCGATGATTTTACAATTGTAAAATGTGAAAATCTCAACAACTGAAAATATGAAAAACATTTTACTTTGATGACAAGTGAAATCATTGAATTGATTGACGTAAAAGTTGCAAAGTTTTATTTGATGAGCAAAATAATGTTTTAGAGAGATTTTGAATGTGATTTTTAAAAATGAATTTAATTTTACAAATCAAATGAATTATGAAATAGATTGTTGAGGGGGAACTAGCTCAGATGGTTAGAGCGCTCGCTTAGCATGCGAAGGTATGGGATCGATACCCAGGTTCTCCAATTTTTTTGAAAATTCAATATTTTACTTTACGAAAAATCATTAATATTCAATCTATGAAAATTACGTTTAAACTTTCGATGATTTTTACAATTGTTAAATGTGAAAAATCTCAACAACTGAAAATATGAAACATTTTACTTTGATGACAAGTGAAAATTCATTGATTGATTGACGTAAAGTTGCAAGTTTATTTGATGAGCAAAATAATGTTGATTAGAGAGATTTTGAATGTGATTTTTAAAATGAATTTAATTTTTACAAATCAAATGAATTAATGAAATAGATTGTTGACGGGAACTAGCTTCAGATGGTAGAGCCTCGCTTAGCATGCGAGAGGTACTGGGATCGATACCAGGTTCTCCAATTTTTTGAAAAATTCATATTTTACTTTACGAAAAATCATTAATATTCAATCTATTGAAAATTACGTTTAAAACTTTCGATGATTTTTAATTGTAAATGTTGAAAAATCTCAACAACTGAAAATATGAAAAACATTTACTTTGATGACAGTGAAAATTCATTGGATTGATTGACGTAAAAGTTGCAAGTTTATTTGATGAGCAAAATAATTTGATTAGAGAGATTTGAATGTGATTTTAAAATGATTTAATTTTTAAAATCAGATGAATTATGAAATAGATTGTTGACGGGGAACTAGCTCAGTGTAGAGCGCTCGCTTAGCATGCGAGAGTACTGGGATCGATACCCAGGTTCTCCAATTTTTTTGAAAAATAATATTATTTACGAAAAATCATTAATATTCAATTATTGAAAATTACGTTAAACTTTCGATGATTTTTACAATTTGTAAATGTGAAATCTCAACTAACTGAAATATAAAAATTTTACTTTTGATGACAGTGAAATTATTGATTGATTGACGTAAGTTGCAAAGTTTTATTTGATGAGCAAAATAATGTTGATTAGAGAGATTTTGAATGTGATTTTTAAAAATGAATTTAATTTTACAAATCAAATGAATTATGAAATAGATTGTTGACGGGGAACTAGTCAGATGGTAGAGCGCTCGCTTAGCATGCGAGAGTACTGGATCGATACCCAGGTTCTCCAATTTTTTGAAAAATTCAATATTTTACTTTACGAAAAATCATTAATATCAATCTATTGAAAATTACGTTTAAACTTTCGATGATTTTTACAATTGTAAAATGTGAAAAATCTCAACACTGAAAATATGAAAAACATTTTACTTTGATGACAAGTGAAATTCATTGATTGATTGACGTAAAAAGTTGGCAAAGTTTTATTTGATGAGCAAAATAATGTTGATTAGAGAGATTTTGAATGTGATTTTTAAAAAATGAATTTAATTTTACAAATCAAATGAATTATGAAATAGATTGTTGACGGGGAACTAGCTCAGATGTAAGAGCGCTCGCTTAGCATGCGAGAGGTACTGGGATCGATACCAGGTTCTCCAATTTTTTTGAAAAAATTCAATATTTACTTACGAAAAATCATTAATATTCAATCTATTGGAAATTACGTTTAAACTTTCGATGATTTTTACAATGATTTAAATGTGAAAATCTCAACAACTGAAATATTGAAAAACATTTACTTTGATGACAAGTGAAAATTCATTGATTGATGACGTAAAAGTTGCAAAGTTTTATTTGATGAGCAAAATAATGTTGATTAGAGAGATTGAATGTGATTTTAAAAATGAATTTAATTTTTACAAATCAAATGAATTATGAAATAGATTGTTGACGGGAACTAGCTCAGATGGTAGAGCGCTCGCTTAGCATGCGAGAGGTAGGATCGATACCCAGGTTCTCCAATTTTTTTGAAAAATTCAATATTTTACTTTACGAAAACATTAATATTCAATCTATTGAAAAATTACGTTTAAACTTCGATGATTTTTACAATTGTAAAATGTGAAAAATCTCAACAACTGAAATATGGAAAACATTTTACTTTGATGACAGTGAAAATTCATTGATTGATTAAGACGTAAAGTTGCAAGTTTTATGTGAGCAAATAATGTTGATTAGAGAATTTTGAATTTGTGATTTTAAAATGAATTTAATTTTTACAAATCAAATGATTATGAAATAGATTGTTGACGGGGAACTAGCTCAGATGTAGAGCGCTGCGCTTAGCATGCGAGAGGTACTGGGATCGATACCCAGGTTCTCCAATTTTTTTGAAAAATTCAATATTTTACTTTACGAAAAATCATTAATATTCAATCTATTGAAAATTACGTTTTAAACTTTCGATGATTTTTACAATTGTAAAATGTGAAAAATCTCAACAACTGAAAATATGAAAAACATTTTACTTTGATGACAAGTGAAAATTCATTGATTGATTGACGTAAAAGTTGCAAAGTTTTATTTGATGAGCAAAATAATGTTGATTAGAGAGATTTTGAATGTGATTTTTAAAATGAATTTAATTTTACAAATCAAAATGAATTAGAAATAGATTGTTGACGGGGAACTAGCTCAGATGGTAGAGCGCTCGCTTAGGCATGCGAGAGGTACTGGGATCGATACCAGGTTCTCAATTCTTTTTGAAATTCAATATTTACTTTACGAAAAATCATTAATATTCAATCTATTGAAAATTACGTTTAAACTTTCGATGATTTTTACAATTGTAAATAGTGAAAAATCTCAACAACTGAAAATATGAAAACATTTTTTTGATGACAAGTGAAAATTCATTGATTGATTGACGTAAAAGTTGCAAAGTTTTATTGGATGAGCAAAATAATGTTAATTAGAGAGATTTTGAATGTGATTTTAAAATGAATTTAATTTTTACAAATCAAATGAATTATGAAATAGATTGTTTGACGGGGAAACTAGCTCAGATGGTAGAGCGCTCGCTTAGCATGCGAGAGGTACTGGGATCGATACCCAGGTTCTCCAATTTTTTGAAAAAATTCAATATTTTACTTTACGAAAATCATTAATATTCAATCTATTGAAAATTACGTTTAAAACTTTCGATGATTTTACAATTGTAAAATGTGAAAAAATCTCAACAACTGAAAATATGAAAAACATTTACTTTGATGACAAGTGTGAAATTCATTGATTGATTGACGTAAAAGTTGCAAAGTGTTATTTGATGAGCAAAATATGTTGATTAGAGAGATTTTGAATGTGATTTTTAAAATGAATTTAATTTTATACAAAATCAAATGAATTATGAATAGATTGATTGACGGGAACTAGTCAAGATGGTTTTAGAGCGCTCGCTTAGCATGGAGAGGTATATGGGTCGATAACCAAGGTTTCTCCAAATTTTTTTGAAAAATTCTATTTACTTTAACGAAAATCATTAATAGTCAAATCTATGAAATACGTTATTCAAACTTTCGATGATTTACAATTTAAATGTGAAAAATCGTCAACACTGAAATATGAAAAATTTTACTTGATGGAAAGTGAAATCATTTGGATTGGTTGACGTTTACAAAGTTGCAAAGTTATTATTTGATGAGCAAAATAATGTTGATTAGAGAGATTTGGAATGTGATTTTTAAAAATTGAATTAATTTTTACAAATCAAAGGATTTATGAAATAGATATGTTTGCGGCGGAAACTATCTCAGATGGTAGAGACGCTCGCTTAGCATGCGAGAGTACTGGTCGATACCAGGTTCTCAATTTTTTGAAATCAATATTTTAACTTTACGAAAATCTTAATATTCAATCTATTGAAAATTACGTTAAACTTTCGATGATTTTTACAATTGTAAATGTGAAACTAACAACTGAAATATGGAAAAAATTTGCTTTGATGACAAGTGAAAGATCATTTGATGATTGACGTAAAAGTTGCAAAGTTTTATTTGCATGAGCAAAATAATGTTGTTAGAAGATTTTGATGTGATTTTTTAAAAATGAATGTAATTTATACAATCAAAT
>JACMZG010000347.1:19951-33924 GCA_018340805.1 Microvelia longipes | reverse complement strand
GGATTATAATTTTTAGTCGAGGCTATCCAATTGCGTGGTTTGATTTTGCCTATCCGACTGGCTCCATTATGTGTTCCATCAAGGCGTTCGCTACCTATAAAGACTTATGAAAAATTTAGGGTTGAACTGATTAACTCAATATCTCACTCCGGTCGCACTATAGTTAAAACATATAAAAACAGTCTATAGTCCATTGTAAGAGCTTAAATAAAACCTATACTTGTTTATTGTAGAGTATTTGTGTAACAATCTATCCCACACTCAAATATACCATCATAATTGTTCTTTATTATTACCATAGCTTTAACAAACCATGGCACAAATTTATGATTAATAAAATCAGTTGACAGAGAGCGGGAAAATATGTTGAAGTTGAAGCCAATGAGTGGTTTGCGTAACACGACATTTGAAATGGTGTAATTTAACATACAGGAATAACCTAATTGGCTCCCTGGCATTATTTTTCCACACTGTCAACTGATTTTAGCCATGTGTTACACAAATTACTATTACAATATTTTAATTTCGGTTAAATATTTTCGGTTAAAGCGTTATTAAACAGTCCAGATTAAAAACTGGTATTGTTGAAATTGCTGTTAATATCATTTAATTTTTGAGCAGAAAATTAAATTATTTGTAATTAATTATTATGTATACTAACCTCTCGCATGTGCTTTCTGGCTCAGATGAAAACAATCGGTTGAAAAATACGAAAGATCTGTTCTCCTTATCTTGAGATTTTCTCGCGGTAATGATATACTCTAAGTACGAAGAGGTGTTCGAACTAATATAAAGCTGGCGAAAAAGACACGTCATCCTAACTGTATCTATCCAGTTACCTCGTCTTGCAACAAGTAAGCTTTAGAGCGTTTGCTAATACATTAATTCTCTCAACATAATAAATATACTGCATAGTTGTATTCAGATTTTAGGTAGTTAAAAACGGTTGTTATACCTACGATTTAAGTTCCTTATATATCTATTAACCTTTGTAAATATTTAACAATAGAGAGGATGTAGTTTATGGTATAGCCTAAGATTAATGTGTTCTTACTGCCACGTGAGCAAGTCATAGTTGTGCTCTTCGATTCTTCCGTGACAGCGAGTTATTCTACCTGGCACCTCAAATTATTGAAGAGTATTTCTCTGCCTAAACAATGATTAACCTCTGTAACATGTAGTAATGGTTGGTTTAGGTATACTCCATATCGACCTTGTATATATTTGTTTGTAATTGTTTTTCGTGTGGTTATTGAGTCTTAAAAGTATATGTATTGTGAGCTGTTGATATGTCTACAAAGACATTAAAGATGAGAGCAAACATTGAAAAATGATCAGTGTACAAGTACAGTGTCTACCCACTAGGATAAAACATCTTATGGGTAATGGGCAAATTTAGTGTCAATGCTAATATATTGAGCTTATGGATTAACCAGTTTCAACTCCTTTAACAGGATGGCATTCATCCGTAATAGCCTAAGCTTGGGAAGGACGCCAAAACAGTTCAATGTGGTCTCGAGAAATTTTTTTAATTGCATAATATTGTTTAATTTGAACTGTATCCAGCATATAATAAAATATATTTCCATTAGAAGTAATAAGGACATAAAGGACATGCATTCGGGAATTATATAGAGAAATGTGTTATTAACCACTGGACAACAAATCAAGCATTGGCAAAAGAAATAATGGTAAAATCTTAAACACATTTTTTATTCCCAATAGACAGCTGTATTAAATTAGCTAATAAAGCTAACTTGTGCCAATTTCTAAAACATCAAGTAAAGCCTTATAAAAAGGCGGGAGGAAAAAGTCATGTTTTTCATTTATTTACTGCTTATTTTGGGGGACCAGCGCTATTAGTCTGACAAAGGTAGATGAATAGGGAAATGGGCAATGTTGCCGAATAAGGTTACATTATCTGTGGTCCCGATATTGACACCTTTTGTGTCGCTCATATTTAAAGTCCCGAACGAAAACTAAAAATGTCCCGATTTAACCTATTTTGATTAATATTCCATAAAATACAAAACGTGCAAGGATTTTTTGTGTTAAAGTTAAAAAAAAACTTTAGATTCCAAATAAAGGGATTTATATTTTTAAAAAGCCAAGTACTTTCGAGCATTTAAAATTATTTTTGATTTACGTCTGATTTGTGAGCAAGCTTGTTTTAAGTTTCTAATGAAGTAAATTTAACATCAATGTAAAATTTGTGAGTCAATAAATGGACTACTACCCCCCCCGTGCCTTGCATGCCAGATTTGTCCTACTGTATTTTGATTGAATTCTGGCAACTTAGCTGTCTATTTATAGACAAATTTTTTAGACTATTGGCAAACTTTAAATTGGTATGTGTAACCATACTTTTTTGTAACTTATTTCCTTCAACGGCCGTTCTATTCTTCTTGCGAAATAAAATATGTGAACACTACCGTGTTAAATATTACTGTATCTAAAGTGTTATTCTTACCACTATATCTTCTTTACATTTAATTTTATCCTAATTGTTTTTGCAAAGTGTGAGTTTTTTCGTCACACACTTATTATTCTTGTTTATGCATCAATAAATGCCTATTTAATTCTTAGGCCATGGACATGAATAATAGGGATGCATTAAGGCACATTATTGATAGTCATTACTAGAGATGCAGGAGTTTGAATATGTATTTAGTAGAGACAATATATAATTGATCATTTTAGGATTGATATATTATGGATGTACATCTTGAATTTGAGTAAATGCTATTAGACTATATTAACATGTCTTATTTTAGTGTATCGTAATTAGAATGCATTTGAATATGATAGCACCATAAATACGCACATATTAATTATGCATTTCAGCGATGAATTTAGGAGCAATTTTGCGAATATTGATTGCATTAGAACATTATAAACATAGGCATTGCTCATGGATGAATTAGAGAATGCAATTTGAAAATATGATTTGCATTAGATACATTATATTCTAAAATTTGGGCATTAATTATGGTTATAATTTCGGTATATTGTAATGCTTTATTCAAGGAATTTTAAAGCATTATTAGTAGGTGCAATCTGAATAGGATGCATTAATGTGAAAATAATGTATTTTAGCCGAGATATTTGTCATTTAATAAGAGATGAATTTAATTAAAGGGGCTGTGAATTTGATAAGAATATAGGTATTATGCATTTAGGAATTTGGATCATTTATTAGGGTGAATTTGAAATAGGATGCATTTAGTAATAAATGTAAGAATTTAGGATGCATTTATTAGGGTGAATTTGAATCGATGCATTTGATATAAATGTTTAGGAATTAGGATCATTTATTAGGTGAATTTGAATAGGATGAATTTAGAATAGAAATGTATTTAAGAATTTAGGATGCATTTAGGATGAATTTGAATTAACTGTACTACAACTTCAAGAAGTACTTACGACTTGGATCTCAACTTGAAGGGACTCGTTAATTTTCTTTCTATAAAGAGATTGTATGTTCTGGAATTTCGATCCCAATACACAGGGACATTCGAATCTATTTGTTAACCAGCAAAATAAAGGTACTTTTAGGTTTGGCAGTATTTCTCCAACATCTGAAAGAAATTTATTAACGTCTAAATTAATGAAAACTTTAGTCCTGTAGAGAGAATTGTATATTACATGCTGTATAATTGTCCTTATAACATTTTTTGTTATAAACTTGTAATGGAAGGTAAATTGCTTTTATTTCTTTCTCTATCTCATAAGGCGTTCAAGTTCATAGTCACAGTAAAGTTCCCTTATGATTTTATAAAATTTTTAACTCGAAATCCAGAGTCAGTTAAACCATGTATATTGAAATGTTTTGTACGTTTAGCCTATGTTTGTTATGCAAAGGAGTAAATGTAAAATAAAACTTACAATGAGATAGATTACTGGGACTTACGACTAAGTTAACTATGGTTCTGGGGGGAGATTGTCCCTTAGCAGATCCAATGTTTTGATCAAAAGTTGTCTTCTTCTATTGATGTATTTATCTATGTTGTAATAGCACATGTCGGCGCAGTGATCGTTGGCTCCGATCATTACTGTTACTAACTGCAAAAAGAATAACTATTGTCATACAGATGTAGTTCTTAGAGGCATGGCCTTTATATTTACAAAATGCCTAAAACATCATAACAGGGGTCTTGTGTGTTTTCCCTTTACTCTTTTACATATTTATTTTCCCTCTTCTACCGTTTGCATATAGAAAATTGATTGTGTTCAGTTCACCGTAAAAATGAAGCGTCTTAAGAATTTCATGCATGAATCTGAAACCATCTATACAAAAACATGTAGTAGAATACCGTCCAAAAAAATAATAAAACATATTTATAAACTTATTTAGAAACAAAAATAAAGACAGAAAGCTTGAATCCTAACTGATTAAGATAAAACCTAAAATCTAGCTACAGCTTTTGGTATCTCGGAACTTTTCCTCATCACATCGGATTCACAACGCTCATCCTACCAACTCGGACTTGCTTCGCTCGTCCTCAGATAGTAAATATATCTGCTTCATTCCCAGCGGTCATCCATCTAAGCAATGACCACGCTGGATGCAGCTTAACTTCTATGACCCAACAAAAATCATGGATATACTTGTTGTATTAAAACGAAACTTAGTGTATACTTATTTATTAATTATACGTTTTTATAGGTGGAATTGGCTTAAAAAGACCAAGCTTTCAACTATATATTAAGTCTTTTTCAAGGTACATAATAACAATAAATAATCTATTACATATTATAAAACATAACACTATCACCTAAAAACAAGCTCTCAATGTAGGTGATATTGCTATGTTTTATAATATGTTATAGTTTATTTATTGTTAATATTTTATAATTATGTACCTTGAAAAAGACAATATAGTTGAAAGCTTGGTACATTTATTTTTATTCTTTTTTAGACCAATTCCACCTAAAAAAAACTTATAATTCTTAATACTGCTGTCTCTAACCTTTTTAATGTATTTATTTTCATGTACCAAATCTCAACTCAATAGAATAATTAGAATATTATTAGAATATATAATATATATATATATATATATATATATATATATATATATATATATATATATATATATATATATATATTATATATATAATATATAGAATATATTATTTATTTTTTAGAATATTTTCAGATTTTTTATATTTTTTTAAAAAACGTACACTAATCATTTGATAAAAATTGAACTAATGCTAATAATGAAATAAAACTTGGCCTCATATCTTAGTCTTATATATAGCAACATGCAATCTCAAATCGATCGCAATATTTTTCCGCGTTTTATGATTATTCTAATTTTTTGCTGAGTTACTAATAACTTAATAAAAAAAATATTCTAGGTAGCACAATTTCTCCTACTAACTGATTTTTATTTACAAAGTTTCAACTCTCTAGCATAAATAAACTGGGAGATACGATGATAACAGACACACACACATACAGACCGACAATTTAGTAAAAACCACTTAGACTTAGGAGAACTTAAAACTCTTGAAACTGATAATTAAGGTGACATTCCAATTGCGGATTTTTTTGCAAGCACAATACTTTTCTATACACCAACGGTATGAATGAGGGAAATTAAAAACTGGTATATAGCTCGATCCTGGCTCGGGTCAAGGCCATGGGCGTAGCCAGGGTTGCCTTTAGGGGGGGCCCATCATATATATATGATGCCCCCCCCCATATGTAGGTTCATATTTATATATATATATATATATATATATATATATATATATATATATATATATATGTATATATATATGTGTGTGTGTGTGTGTGTGTGTGTGTGTGTGTGTGTGTGTGTGTGTGTGTGTGTGTGTGTGTGTGTGTGTGTGTGTTTGTGCGTGTGTGTGAGTGTCTGTGTGTATTAAGGTTTATGGTTTTTTTAAATAATTCTGGCGCGGTGGTCCGCATTTCAGGCGAATTTCTTTTGGATGCGTGTTTTCGTGCTTAACAACAATCCTGGAATAATAATTTTATAGTTTTTTACATTATATAAGTTTACAACTACTGAATAAAATAAATAATTTCGGCAAATTTTCATTTAAAATGCGTGTTTCTTTGCTAAAAACCCATTTCTTGGTTAACGTTCCGGTTCATGCTTTAAAACCTAAGCTGTTACTCAATGTCAAGCACTGCTCGTTACTCATTTTGTCTGTATTTTTCAAAGGAATAATTATAATGCGCATAATTATCCAGTTGTTTATACAAAACATGCCTCTAAAGTTAGCAGTACGCACTATTATTTGAAATAGTTTAAAGCTTAGTTACTAATCTTTAAGCTTAGTCAGTTATCTTTCAAAGGTTTTTTTTTTTCATCAACCGTAATTTTGGTTTTCAGTAATTTTTTGTGCTTTTTCGACTTTTTGTTCATTTAGAATGGTCGTATTGACTTCAGACTGGTTTCATTCGTTTCAGTGCCCAAAAATACATAAAAAACGACACCCTACTCGAAATTTATTTATTTTTTATCGACCTAAATTTTGGTTTCCGGTAATTTATAATGGTTTTTCGACTTTTTGGTCATTTAGAGTGGTTGCATTGACTTTGGACCGGTTTTATTTGATGCAGCGTCTCAAAAAACTTATACATTGACCTTTTTTGCGGCGAAAAATATTAACCCTGAATTTTGCTTTTTTGAAAATTTTGCTGACTCAGCAAACTGAGTTAATGATGTTACAAAAACCTTGTTTTCAATAGGGTTCGTGTTCTCCCGAAGGTTGATTTTTGTACCAAGTTTGATTAAAAAATATTAATCCGTTCGAAAGATAGTGTTTTTACAAGAAACTGATGCCTATCCCATTAGCGAATTTTATTCCCAAAGGAAATTCGCTAAAAAACAAAGCTCTTTGAGGACAAATCAAAACAATTTTTTTTTTAAATAGTCTTAATGAAAGACAAAAAACAATCCCCTGAAACAAAATACAAATTATTATTGAACTGAACTGAACTAAATATGGTTTTTATTTAATAATAATAAAACAACAAAGTTAATATGTCGAACTAAAAAAAAAACAAATTTAATTTTTAAGACAAAAGCTACCTTTGAGCTCTCTAATTATTTTATAAAATAAAAATTTAAACTTAATTTTATAAAAAAAAAATGTTTTTCCTTGCCTGACCATAGTTTTTTATATAATTTTTGCAGCAACCCTGCTCGGCTAGGGGGGCCCGGGCCCCCCCTGACCCCCCTGGCTACGCCCATGGTCAAAGCTTATACTCCAGATCGAGCTTACCTATAGCGAGAAATCGCATCACAATTATTCGCTTTAATCACCAATGTTCATAAAGTTCTGAGGAATTTTTATCAAGCAGTCTGTGTACGTGCTTCGACGGACGGGACTTTCGACGGTATGTTTCATTTTTTTCGACGGATGTGTTTTTCGACGCTTGTGTACTGACCCGTATATGTGCGTGTGTGTAGGGGGGGGGGGTATGTGTCCACTTCCGATATGGTTATGCTAAATAGCTAAAACGTGGCTCTGATTTACCAAGGTTAATAGAAAGTTAATAACCGACATTATGTGTTAATATCAAATGTATAAATATTAATAACCAACATTATGTGTTAATATCAAATGTATAAATATTAATAACCAACATTATGTGTTAATATCAAATGTATAAATATTAATAACCGACATTATGTGTTAATCGACTGTATTATGTTTAATTTTTACTATCATGTATTAATCGAATATTAAGTTTAATAAAATATCTGTAGTTTTATTTTATTGTTAATATGATCACATAACCGGAACCAAATATAATTTATGACATTTAAACAATTACTCAAAAGAAATAATTGGTACTAAAAAATTAAGATAATACCTTCCAATTATTATTGACATCAACTCTTGAATCATTTCTAATTCTGGCGATTAGTTCTTTTGCCATGAAAGGCATGTCGTGAGTCATGGCTCCTCCCTCTGCCACGTTGAACTGTGCCGCCCATTCAAATGACAGTGCATCACTTAGAGAGAAGCCTATGAGATTTGGATTAAAATTTTTTAGAATATTTGGTAATGTTAAGTATTGTCTCCATGTTCCTTGACCCCTGAAAACAAATGCAGAGATAACAATTTCCTGTGGAAAATTAACAGCAAGATTTAAAAAGTCGGGGACGGGATACCTCGGAACTTTTCCACACCTGATTACTTTTGCAATGCCCATCCTAACCACTTCAGAATATGATAATTACCTAATATATACTGCATTTCGTCTTCGAACTTGCTTCGCTCGTCTGCTAATATAAAAACTTTGTATTATTCCTGGCGGTCCGGGTTCTGACCTCCCTCTATGCTGCCTAACATTAGTGTTCCAACAAAAAGCTTTTCATATTAAGGCCGTATTGGTATAAAACATGAAGGGACATACTTATACCAAATTTCAGCAATTCGATAATTTTACAACATTTTAGTTTGCATTTTTATAGTTTAACAGAGTTTTGTTGTTGGCTAACCAGAATAACCAAGAGTAAACAAAATGGGCTGATAGTTATTTATGCAACAAGGGAGTAAGGAAGCCTTTATTTCCTTGAGCAATAAGTGGGTTCCAACTTGATGCAAGTTGAAGCAATAAGTTAGAGGAGGCTGACGAGGAAACCAATACATTTAACTCTAGAGGCAAAGTCGAGGGAGATAATTATTGAGAGTGAAAAATTGCATTTTAAATCTAAGATGCATTATAATGAAAATACAACGTGCTTGATTTGATAAAACCTCGCATGCCCGTTGAAGTAATTAAATAATTTTTGTTGTATTTTGTTTTTAAACTTTTTAGTCAACCCAAATATATATAAGGAAGGCTTATAAATATTTGTGGCACGCCTGACAAAAAATGTGTATATACTTTTGTTTAATCCCAAAGAAATTATTCCGACCTAAAACATATTTTCAGCCTATTAAGATTTGTTGGGTTAGGTTCCTCTTATTTTAAGGATGCCGCCCAAAACTAGATACGTAAAAACGTATTGCTCCAAACAACTTTTTTTTGTTGCTGGCCCTCTTAAAAATTTTGTGGCCACTGTTCTCCTCCCGTAAAAAAACTTCTAAATTCTGTTTAATACTTCAAACAACTTATTTTGGCCTGAAACGGATTTTGAACCAATATTTTTTCAAGGCTCTAATATAAATTTAGATAATGCCGCCCCCCAATTATAAAAAAAAACTTTTTTTTCTCCCTATAAAGTCATTAAGCTTCATATTATATAAAGTGTGGAGATAAACAAAACTGTTGTGAGCTTTAACATGAAATTGTGTCTATAATATTTTGTTCAGGTGCCTTTATATGTTAAAAATTTTGTTATAATCGGCAAAGCCAGTAGGTCTCTCATTCCTTTTTACTTTGAATAAAATAAAGATGGCGTACCTATAAAGGCACTGAGACCTCTGTTTTCTTTAAATACTTGAAAGGGCCCTATAGCTGCTGCGCCGAAGCCAGCAGTAAGACTATCACCTAATGCACCAATCACATCAATATCTCCCGGTCTAACTCTGTCAACTGATTCTGGCACTTCTGATGACCTCCTTCCCAAGGAAATATCGCAAGGAAACCCCATCGTTGTTTCAACAGTTTTTTGAATTTTCTGAAATTATAAAATAAAAGAATTAATAAGCTCAAGAATTAATAAGAAAGTCTGAATCTAATATCTAAAGCTAAATCATACACTCACTCTTCTTCCTCTTATTTCTACAACGCTTTTGTACTGATGATGACCTATGGTTAGGTTCAAAGCGCTTTGCCAATATAGTTTTATTTTGTGAAGAGACTTATCATTTAATTATTTATGAAATGAAAGTTGTCGGAGGACAAATAAATCAGAATAGTATACATATCAGGTTTTATTTACTACATGGCATTACTACATGGCATTACTTCATGGATGACTGGCTAGCATTGGCGTAGCAATGCTTCGATTGTATTTAGCTAAACTAAAGACTGCAACGGTTCATTTTCGATTGCGAGCAGTTGGTTTCAAGACAAAAGCTTTACAAGAAGCCAACAAAACCTAATGATATTAGGTTGATAATTTATCCAAACACCAAGTAAATTAGATCTATTGTTTGTGAAAACGTTTTCTATGTCTCAAATGAAAACAATTCAAAGTAGATACTTATTAGATAATTGGTAGATAAACAATAAAAATACTTGCTGCTTCATGGCTGCTTTGAGATGATCTTGTGAAGTTCCTGTTGGTGGTAAAAGTCCATGATGGAATACTTTCCTTGCCACCATGAATTTCCTTTTAAATATTCGTCTTATTGGTTTGGGGAAATGTGCAAAATCAGCTTGTGCATGTACTGTAGCAAAAAGTGCAAGCAACAGCAATATCGGTTTCATTTCACCACTCTATAACATAGCAATGTGTAATGGTTACCAAGCACATTTTGAATTATATTAAAATTAATAGGATGGGGGATTAGAGCAAGAGAAACATAAAAATAGAGCGTTGTGGTCCCTAAATCATCTTGATTAACAGCAATCAGGATACTTTCTTACTATGAAGTCAGAAACGGTCTTGAATACCTCAATTCTTTATTATATATCATATTTAAACTGACATTTATCAGGTTAATGTGAGATTAAAATTTAAAAATGAGACAATATAAAGGACATCCTAGGAAATGTTACAAGCAAAATGCAAATGCTACTGTTCCATCATTCGACATTCGTCGTTATTGATGGCTCGATATAATGTCATGACATAATGACATGCATGACGGCGGTAAGAGAGCACCGCTTGTCTCTGGTAAATATTTCACATTATATACTTCGGAATTAATTGAAAGTCAGAGTGAGTTCAGGCTCTGACGGCGCCCTGATGAATTGGACGTAAAGAAACAGAGTGGGACATGACATTATGTCGAGCCATCAATAATGACGAATGTCGAATGATGGAACAGTTCCCAGATGTAGCATTGCATTTTGCTTGTTACATTTCCTAGGTGTCTCTCGCACAATTATATTGTGTCAACTTTTCATGTTTTGCAAAATTCGGTAGTATCAAATGATGCATTAAAAATGAGTATAAGGGTCTCTAAGAAAAAGAAGAAGCTTGAAAGACAAAGCTTGAGTCCGATATGTCATAGCTAACAAGTGACTCCTTACTACCTTTATACATCGTTCACCGGCACTGATGATGACCGAAAGGTGAAAGCTGGCTCTGGTCAATAAATATTATATGTGGAGAGACTTGGGTGTTTTATAAATAAGGGTCTTAATGTAACTAAAGAACGTAACATATTACTCATTTGAGGGATAATTTAAGTAAATCTTTTTACGAAAATATGGGTGAAACCAGCCGTGTCACTTAGGCTATGTTTAGAAAATAAAATTCTGCCGCGGAGACAAGCCTGGTGAATTTACTTTAAACGAGTGCTTCCTTGCTTTAAATTTATATCTTGCTTAAATGTACTATTCATGAATCATAACAAGGGTATTTCTCACAAAAGCTTTATTTTATTTTAAACTATTGGGCTTTTAAATTAAACATCTTTTTAAACTATTTTTAAAAAAAATATTTGTCACAACGTTTAGTAAATAGAATTTCCTGTAATTTTTAATTCTGAACATTTACTACTTTAATTATAATTTAATCGTAACAATCATAAGTAATATAACAAACAAAACTGGCATAAACAAGTCAATTTAAACAATAGAGGATACGGCATACTTCTCAGGCATAAGGTATGAGATCTGTACATTTACTATGTATTATGTTTAATTAGATCGTAATAAAACAACCTTGTGATTAACATCTTCCGTTTATATCTTCCTTAAGTATTGTTTGATTTTTTCTAATTTAGGAAAATCGTTAGTGCGTTATTCTGTATCGACCCTATTTGCTACTGTTTCAATATATTTTACAATTTAAGTCGTAAAGCATTAAGACGACTACACAAATACTTTACTACTACTATAATTGTAGTTGGCTCGAATCTAGAGTAGTATTAGTAGCTGGCTTGAAGTAGTATCGAATCTACTTCAATTAATGCTATAATCTACTATAATTTCTATTAAAAATCAATACAAAGTACCTCGGACGTTCCTTCTTAATACTTCCGATACGCTTCGCTCGTTCTCAAAATACGGAAATCAACCTAATTTATACAATGGTGCGTCTTTACACTGGTTTTCCTTGTCCCCAGACATTAAAAAAAATACTTTAATATCGGGGGTCACCCATTCAGGTCCTGGGCACCCATGATGCTGCTTAACATTAGTGAACTAAAAACTCGTTGTTATACTAACCGTATTAAAATGAAACTTGCAATAGTTATAAATCAATTTTCCTGCATTCAACATTATTAGCTTAACAAGTCTTAAAAAATAGCTCCAAATTAGGTACATTCTGGAAACACTTTGTGAAAATGGAATATTTGTTTTAGAGAAAAGAAATGATAAAAACCCACCCTAATAAGCTACAGAGGGTATTCTCTCACCAGAGTTATATTATCTTGGACATCTTTGTAATATAACTCATATAATATCTATATGAATTATGTGAAAAAAATAAATAAATGCATTTTAGGTAGGGTTACTAAAAAACAAAAAACGGATATCTGTTCGTTCTATTCAGTTATTATGTTTATGTACTCATATTATTAACATAGTAATAAATAAATAGGCAGTATCTTCCCTATCCTTGGTAAATAAATAAACTAACAAGGATTTCCAGCTATTTAATATTCTCAAGGACCTCATACCAAGGAAAATTTCCTAAATATTCTTTAATTAAAATAGTTTAAAATAAACAAAACTTTAAACAGTAGTGAACGATTGTAATTAAGTAGAATACTAAGTAAGGAGTACTTAAATCATTAAGTAAATACTTTGCAATGTTATTTAACATTGCGAACAAGTATCGTAACAAGATTATAGACCTTGACAAATTTTTCCTGCCTCTGAAACCAAGCTCTATTGCTCCTTGGAGAAATGATGGAAATTGCTAAAATGTGACCAACACATATTTATCAAATGTCTTCGTTTCAGTGCCGGTAGGTACATACATGAAAAACAATTGTGTCTGTATGTTTTGGGGATATTTATGGACGAATGATGTGCATATTTCTTGTAACAAACTACCAACCTACTATGCTATAATACCTTTAGCTGGTTTTCTACTTCAAAAGTAAAAAGCTTTACAAGAAGAGGAAAATTAGGTTTCATTGCCAGCCAATTTTGAATAAAAAAACCAAATGCTTAAAAATATTAAAATTAGTTTCTATGGCTTCAGGAAATTGTTTTGAATCCAAGACCTAAACAACACGTCTGGCTAGCGCAGTTCTTATGTGGAGTGAGAGATAGTTTAGAGAGAGAGGGTAGGTAGATAATATTTCCATGGGCTGAATCTTAAAATTCAAGCGACTTAGATACAAAATGACATGGTCTAAAAAATGTTTGTTTTCTCGAGTAGTAAAACTTTTATCTGTAGCTTTTTCCGAAACTTTTAAAAATAAAATAGTTATATTTTATAACTATTGTATTCGTATGAATCAGCACATCGTCCAGCCCTGGAATATAACACCATACTGGTAGTTTTCCTACTCTGTACATCCTATGACCAGATGGTTCATAAATCTTATTTCATAAAAAATTACCCCTATGCTCATAGACTATAAGGCTTTCAACATCAAATTTATGACATTTTTGATCAAATAAAATATAAATAATAAAACGGGTACGGGGTACCTCGGAACTTTTTCCTCATCGCCACGGATTCCTCAATCCTTTGGACTCCCTTTGCTTGTCTTTAAAATATAAAAATAACTGATAATTGATGTAACTAATTTTTATGTTGATGCAACAAAACACAGGGAATTGATTGAAGAATCGATACAAACGCTGTTGGGTATGACATAACGGACGGTTTCGGCATAAACGCCATAATCAGCTGCGGGAAAAACACTTGAGCTCTTACTTAATAAAGTTATATAAGTTTAAA